>APFE031586708.1:86319-101167 GCA_000404065.3 Pinus taeda | reverse complement strand
TTTGATGCGTATGATAGCTCGTTAGAAAGATCTATCCGAGAACTACCATTGTTGGAACGGGCAACATCAGTCCATTGCATGGACCCATGTTGCCCCCGGATTCCCCAAAAACGTCGTTTAGGGCCTCAAAACGGCTCCGGAAGTTCAGGACCCGAAAAACTGCTAAAAATAGTAAGTTGTGCTACAATTAAGGAAACTAAAAATGCTGAGAAAGACAATGGTGGGGGTCCAGGTGGACTTGGCAGGTGGCCACCAATATCCACCTGGATCACCCACTACACGAAAAATGAGAAATACATGAAAAATGTGACCCCTCAAAATTCCAAATTTGCAATGTTTTCCTTTGAGAGAAAGGAGACCTGGGAGTGATGAGATTTTCCTTGGCTTGCCTTACTTGTTTTATTACTATCATTGAGTCACCAAAGAACATTAATCGATGAATTCTTCTTGCTATAGCTATTTCTAGCCCTTGCCATATAGCTATTTCAATTAGGTATAGTAGAAATTTTATTTGATGTTGGTTACTACCTGAATGCATTTGTTTCCTTCACGAAATTATTTGCTTCATTTTCCGTGCAATTTTATTGTAAAGTAATATATTAAACTGATGAAACGGTATAATCGTATTGATTTAGTTTTTATTTTCTAGGACATTGTCATAAGAATAAATTGTTCACCGTAATCATATATATGCATAATTGAATGAAATGGTTTAGCTATAATATTTTTTTCCATGATTTATACAGGCATAATTTAACTAATAGACAAAATGGTTTTTTTTTGCAATACAATTTCTAGGGAGATTGCGATTTCTTGTTGTTTAAAGTGCACTTTTTGAATGCATAAATGGATTTAATTTGCAAATTAAATCATTTAAACATATGATTCTTAATTTTTTTTACCTAATTTTGGACAAAATTGACGAGAAAAAATCTCTTAAAAGGGGAGTATATAATATAAACATAGTTGGCATTACATTATTTTACTTGGCATTGAAATATTTTATTTATAAACCACATTATACATATTAAAATAATTTTTTTTTTATAAATATATTTTTTAACACACAACAACACTACCTAACCCTACATATTGAAATATTTTGATTGTAACTCATGTTATCACCCCAAGAAACTCTCCTAGGTTGTATATCAAAGATGCTCGGGAACATTACAAACTCAACAAAATGTTGGAAAATTGGTGGATGAATGAAAGAAATGCTGCATATTCAAGCCAGATAACCACTTCTACTATGCTTGACCCCAGACATGGGTGAACACCCCCATACTACAAGGCTTTAGACCACCAATTACTCACAGTTTAAGGAAAATGTGATGATGGAGAACACTGATCACACTAGTAGATGCACAGGACCCTGTGATGGCCAGCGGTAACCAGTTTAAAGGTCTGTAATTCTATTTCTTAATGCACAGACAGGATGACAACTCTCTGGCATTAAAACAATAGAAACCTGCATACAAATTCAATGCAACTAACTAAATTCTAACACAGAGGTGGGATGACAGCCCCTATAATGCTAAACATCAGCAACACATGAATAAATGCACCACAGGCACAACCTGGAACAAAGAAGAAGAAGTGGAAAGTGATCAATCAACAACAAAAGAAGCTTGTATTAGCTGGAAATGAAGACCAGGAGCTGCAGGTTAAACAGTAATTGTAATTCCCTTCCCTGCTGCAGCATGGTCCACTTTATGTATTTATCCTCATAGCTTCTAATAGGGTAGTACTTCTCCTTGATGGCATTACAGAATGAATTCCAAGTGGGTGCAACTAAAAATAGTGAGGCCGTACTATCATCCTTATGCTCGTAGTAGGTTTCCCACCAGTCCTTGACGTGGGGGGCGACTTTGAGAAGAGCGAAAGTAATCTTTTCATAGCCAAAAAAATCATGAACAGAAAAATACCCTTCTAGCAGATTTAACCATTTATCTAGAACGTATGCATCTATTTGACCCTCAAATATGGGAATGTCAAAGTTAACTTGTACCTTAAAGGGTGTGGTGCTTCTAGAGTAGTTGCTGGAAGTAGATGTGTCGCCCCTGGGCAACCGCTGAAGGATCTGGGCAAAGTTGTCCATCATCGCATTCCTTTGTCACTTGAGGGCCTCTTCGAGCAAGATTTTGATAGGATCTTCTGCCCCCTTGTCTTTCTTTTCATCTGCCATGGGAGGTCGTAGGGATTTGTGAGGCTAGCCTTGCAAAGGTTCGACCAGTTCAAGCGCTAACTCCTTATATCCCGACCTCATTGGGGACATGCAAAGAAAATAAACAGGAATGAAACAAATTACAAAGATAACCATAAATACAGAGATGCAGCAGAAATAATACTTCGTTTCATTAATGTAAAATACTGAAATATGCTTATAAACAAAAATGGAAATAACTAGCTCGAGCAATGGTAGCTTATCTCTGAGGAGAGATGTGGCGGCTACATGCCTCTGAACTATCTTAAAATGAGGCTCGAAGGCCTATTAATTGTTGAGAAACAATGGAAAACCCTAAACATCCAAAATCCTAACCCTAGGAGATGAAGTGCCAAACTATGGGCCCCGTTTGGGTAAATTGGTACATCAATTTCCCGAGATCGTAACTTTGGCATACGATCTCCATTTGAGGAACACAATATCTCATTAGAAATATCTAGCCGAGAACTACAACTTTTGCATGAGAAAAATCAGCCCATGGACCCATATTTCTCCAAAATTTCCTAAAAAATGTCGTTTAGGGCCTCAAAATGGCTCTGTAAGTTTAGGACCTGAAAAACTCCTAAAAATAGTAAACGATGCTACAATTAAGGAAACTGAAAAACAGAAAGAAATAATGGTGGGGGTCCAAGTGGAATTGGTGGGTGGCCACCAATATCCACCTGGATCAGATAGATCCGCCTGATGGGGAAGAGACGGAGGTAGAGAGATCTTGGGGATGTCTTCGAGCTTCTTTATGAACTGGGATATCGAAGGTCTGTTTCTTGTGGGGCCAATGGCAGAGATCAGGGATGCAAAGGCATCTGCATTTTCATCGTGCTTAGAGATCAGTTTCTCGGAGGAGGATCTCCATCCTTTGATGGATCTGGTGGTTCCATGATCACAGTAGGAGGCCGCTCTGGTTAGGTCTAAGCTCAAGACTGGGGGCCCTCGGGGCACACCAAAGAGGGGTTCACAGGTATAGCGCGCAATGCAGAGCTCTAGGTCAACCAGCTAGCAATTTGAATTTCAGCAAAGAATTAATTTTAGAGAGATAAGTTCAACATAATTATTGGTAACTCGACCTAAACCAATTTTAGACTTTAGGAAGTGATGCTCATTGAGATAAAGACTAAGACCTCCTCCATATGATCCATATTCATTGGATGCCTTATCGAAGTATGACCAAATAATTTGTCTATTAATTACTTCCTCAGTGCTTACCCTTTGCACCTGATGAGGTTCCTTGGTAGGTAAGAGGGCATAGGTTGCCCCTACTTTAGCATATATGAGATCAAGTGGAGGCAAAATCCCCAAAAGTGGCTTTGTTCTTGGCCAACCACACCCCCAATATATAAGTAGCAAGATGTTTCTCCAAGCAACCTCATTAGACGCTTCACACCAAGACTTCCATGCCTCTAAAAAAACATTTCCCCGCTAGTCTAGTGTGCATCCAAGGAGTTTAGATTTTTCCCATATACTCAGTGTGGAGGGGCACTGTAAAACATATGTGTTACCGATTCCTCTACATCTTTGTATAAAATGCACTATTTTGAGCCTTCTTTTTTCCACTTTTATAAATTGTCCCAAGTAGAGATTTTATTCCTATTGATGTACCATAAGAAGAGTCTAGTCTTTGTAGGGAAAACAAGCTTCCAAATATGCTTCCACCACCATTCTTGATTATCCCATACTCTCTTAGCAGTATGAAAACTATACCCAACTTTATGAGAATAATTTCCTAAGGGTGAGTGAACTCAACAGAGAGAATCCGCCCTGTCCTTGATCCTAACATGATATTGTCTTAAGGAATTAATACTATTAGACCATAAAACAACAAAATCACCTTCTAGATTTAGTTGGGCCGTAGAATTCCACCCCTAAGACCAAATTGTTATCCTATCCTCATCCACAATTTGATTGATGAAGATAACCCCTTAGTCATTCAGATATTATACCAAGTTTGGAGGAAGCTTGAAGTTTTCAACACAACCAACCCATGGGTCCGGAGATTTCCGCCCTTGAGACCAAATTGTTGTCCTATCCTTGTCCAAGATTTGATTGAGAAAGATAATCCCTCAGTCATTTAGATATTGTACCTAGTTCAAAGGAAGCATGAAGTTTTCAACACAAACAATATGTGGGTCTAGACTATATATATATTATTATAATATATATAGTATATATATATAATATTAATATAGAAGTATATATATATAAAGTCTAGAACCACGGTTGTTTGCGTTGAAACTTCGTTCGTTCCTATATTAGACTATATATATATATATTATATATATATATATAAAGAACGAATAACAACTTTGTATTATAAACAAAATCTAGATTCTAGGCCAGAACCCTTACAAAATTCAATTTTCTCTAGTGTTTCACTATGCAGACATGTCCAAAAGATTTCTTGCATATGCCTATGTATTCCTTATCCACTATCCTATACAAATTTCTACCATAAACCTTGGAGTAAACTCCTAACAACAATGTAAATTTGCAATACATCAATAGAAGTCAAATAAGTTCAAATTATCTTGGCACTAAAGGTACAACTTCATGATCTATTTTTTCCTATTCAACAACATCATCTTTAGCCTTCGATTCTCATTCAGTTGCACCTCTAATCTTCTTTCTTGATGGTTCCTCATTGTAGTTGATGTCATCTTGATGGCCTTTTGCTTCCTTACTGAAATCTAACTCCATCTTGTTCATCCTGATATCCATAATAACCACTTTAACCTCCCTGATTTCCTGCAATTTCTCGAATTTTCATTGCAGCAACTCATATTTTTTATCCAATTCTGCCAAATGTGCCTCCCCCTTATGGTCTTCCATGTCGCTCCTATGCCTTGTGACATCCACCATGGTCTCCACGACCTATGGAAATCTTTCTAATAAATTATTTATTTTCTCTTGTGCACGTTCAAGGGATTTCAGGTCACTTGTTGCCATTAGACCTCTCCTATACATCAAAATGCTTAGGATGATATCTGTTGCATATGACTTCCCCACAACTCTACTTGATTCTTACAATTTGATTACTAGCACTATCCTTTTGATTAAAAAATTGTGATTTGTTGCCTCTCTCCTTCCAGGAGGTCGCCATTTAAGGGCATTTAATTTTTGACCTACAAAATCCATGGCATCAACGATACTTTTCACCATTATTAATTCCTTTGGGTAGCGACTGATACAAATATTTTGCATGTTTAAATTAGGTCTGAAATTGCATGCTTATCTCTTCAGGGATATAGGAAAATTTGGCTGCATCCTCCACACTACACCTTGTAAACATTCATCCTGTCGCCAGGTGTCCTTCCAAATTTTGTCATGTGTTAACTAGAGACGGTTTCCATCAAGTCGAAGGTACTCCACCATCAGACCCCATTTATGATTGGGTTTCCATTCTGCTCTCCCTTTGAGTAGGTGATTAAACGACATCGAGAAACTTAAATGTTGTTATATATTGATGATCCATTCAATTATCCATCGGCTTGATCCACGACCATAAAACCATTTTGCTCATATTTATTCACAGAAACTTTGATTCCACAAGTTATGGAAAATGTATATATGATGTTAGTCTTTGATCCTGCTCCAACTTACCTTGATCTAATGTTGCTCCATTGTTCATGCATGCATCAATCACAATGTTCAAGTGTTTATATACATTATAAAATTCATTTCCCTCAAAATTCCAAATTTGAAATGTTTTCCTTTGCAAGAAAGGAGACCTGGGAGTGATGAGATTTTCCTT
Source organism: Pinus taeda (assembly GCA_000404065.3). NCBI lineage: Eukaryota > Viridiplantae > Streptophyta > Pinopsida > Pinales > Pinaceae > Pinus > Pinus taeda. The sequence continues at coordinate 95,195 of APFE031586708.1, read as the reverse complement.
GGCTTGCCTTACTTGTTTGATTACTATCATTGAGTCACCAAAGAACATTAATCGATGAATTCTTCTTGCTATAGCTATTTCTAGCCCTTGCCATATAACTATTTCAATCAGGTATAGTAGAAATTTTATTTGATGTTGGTTACTACCTGAATGCATTTGTTTCCTTCACGAAATTCTTTGCTTCATTTTCCGTGCAATTTTATTGTAAAGTAATATATTAAACTGATGAAACGGTATAATCGTATTGATTTAGTTTTTATTTTCTAGGACATTGTCATAAGAATAAATTGTTCACCGTAATCATATATATGCATAATTGAATGAAATGGTTTAGCTATAATATTTTTTTCCATGATTTATATAGGCATAATTTAACTAATAGACAAAATGGTTTTTTTTGCAATACAATTTCTAGGGAGATTGCGATTTCTTGTTGTTTAAAGTGCACTTTTTGAACGCATAAATGGATTTAATCTGCAAATTAAATCATTTAAACTTATGATTCTTAATTTTTTTTACCTAATTTTGGACAAAATTGATGAGAAAAAATCTCTTAAAAGGGGAGTATATAATGTAAACATAGTTGGCATTACATTATTTTACTTGGCATTGAAATATTTTATTTATAGACCACATTATACATATTAAAATAATTTTTTTGTTATAAATATATTTTTTAACACACAACAACACTACCTAACCCTACATATTGAAATATTTTGCTTGTAACTCATGTTATCACCCCAAGAAACTCTCATAGGTTGTATATCAAAGATGCTCTGGAACATTACAAACTCAACAAAATGTTGGAAAATTGGTGGATGAATGAAAGAAATGCTGCATATTCAAGCCAAATAACCACTTCTACTATGCTTGACCCTAGACATGGGTGAACACCCCCATACTACAAGGCTTTAGACCACCAATTACTCACAGTTTAAGGAAAATGTGATGATGGAGAACACTGATCACACTAGTAAATGCACAGGACCCTGTGATGGCCAGCTGTAACCAGTTTAAAGGTCTGTAAATCTATTTCTTAATGCACAGACATGATGACAACTCTCTGGCATTAAAACAACAGAATCCTACATACAAATTCAATGCAACTAACTAAATTCTAACATAGAGGTGGGATGACAACCCCTCTAATGCTAAACATTAGCAACAGATGAATAAATGCACCACAGGCACAACCTGGAACAAAGAAGAAGAAGTGGAAAGTGAGCAATCAACAACGAAAGAAGCTTGTATTAGCTGGAAATGAAGACCAGGAGCTACAGGTTACACAGTAGTTACAGTCTCCAGAAGTTGAACCTTACATCAGAATAACACTCATCAACCTGATTACATTTTTGTTCTGAGTATATATGGAGTTTGTTTAAAAAAATCCCTGCTATGCTATGTGTGGAGGTGTCTTAATTGACCACCAACTGCATTTACAATTAGATATGGGTCTCTGATACAATTTGATTATTTTTAATAGACAAAATGACCTTTTTGCTGCCATGTTGTGCTTCAAAAACAGGTGAAAAGCCGTGTTTATCTACTCAAGGCTATCCTTCTCGTCCTTGACCATGCTATTCTTTAAATGCAGTGGGTGAAGTATTAACTGCAGAGTGCTGGAGAATGATCACCTTCATCCCTTGGAAGCACGGGGCGTGCCAAAAACATTGAAAAATGCATTGAAAATGAACAGGAGCCAAGAAAGAATGTTGGCCGTTGGATGGATCACACAGACGATCGAGATCTGTTGGCGGGAGGCATAGACAACACCGGGACAATATCAGCTGTCGGATCGCTTAAATGAACGGTGGAGATTGGATTATGGAGGCCATGGTGAGGAAGGAAGAATGGATGAATGATGGCCATTGGATCATTGTCGGGCAGATCCGACAACTATCAGTCGGTGGAGTTGATCGCGGGTTAACGAGCGGGGAGCCGTACCGGAAGGGCGGTAAGCGGTTTCCCCGCACCGCTTTACGGGAAAGGTGGTTTACGTACATGGAGGGGTTATCAAGTAAGGTTGTGACCCGTGGCTGGATGGAAACCACTTCCCTGTGGGTTATTGGACATGCAAGTTACGGGAGTGGTGGCTGCGTATGACGTTGGATCAAGCGATGAATAATCGGACAGTCACGGTTAGCGCACATATTTGTTGGCTGATGTGACAGGTACGGTCCCGCCAGGTTATAAATTTTTATTATATGCACAACATTATATAAAGGATTAAGACTTTATAGCCAGGGTTAAAATAAAAATAGGTTAACGCTGGGTTTAAAGGATTATCGGGGGTTTATAAAGGTTATTGGTGTTTTAAAAGGTTATTGGGGTTTACAAAGGTTAATATGTGGTTTATAAAGGCAAACAACAATAATGAAGATAGGGAGAATAAAGAGAAAGGAAGGGAAAGAGGAACGGGGGTAACAGAGTAAAAAGAATAAGGCAAATAAAGGGGAATGATAAAGTAAACTGCTGCAAACTCTTTGCCACCAAAATCAGCACTGCCTGACCTGATTTTACCCATTGTAAACTGTAGCAGAGCTAACAACTTGCATTGATTTTTTTTTTTTTCACTATTAATATTTTCATACATTAATTTTATATTAAGAATTCAATGAATTGCACATCTCCTTTTTATTATTCTTATTATAAGATAATTGATTTTTTTTTGCTTAACTATTTTTCTCTTTGTGCATTGAAATATTTTATTATGGTCAACATTAAAATATTCTAAGAGGGAAATTGTTTTACCACATCACCTTCATACTGATTTGTACTATCTACAATAATGAAGTACACATAATGAGAGTAGAATTATTGATATTTTATAATGCTTTTAATTAAAACTACATAATGTACATTTTTATTTTAATATAATTGTATTACTTCTTTTATTTAAATATTTTATTTTTTTTAAAGGACACGTGTAATCTTGACAAATGAAAAAATTTACATCTGCTCATATTAAGCTATACCACCTAGATCCATCTTAACCTATCTCTACCAAAAACAAAGGGGATCAAATCCCTAAAGGTGCAAAACTTTCCTCAACTTTTGCACTCAAAAAGACGTTTGCACCTCGAGAGTTTTGATCCTCTATGCACTTATAAATCTAGATTTAGAATGGATCTAGGTTAGTTTAAATTATCTAAAATATTACTTGGATATAATTTACGTCACACAAAAGCATTTTATACTTTTAATTTTAAAAGTACCGTTCACTCTGTTGTCCATATGCCATTTTCAAAAGCTCATCGGATCTGTTGGGCAATGAAATTCCAAGCGTGGGTCTCTGCTGGTTAGGTGGCATGGTTGTTTGGGTTTCAATTTTTTCCGACTTTTGCCATTCTGCAATCAAGCGAGTTATCTGTAATCACCAACAGTGAGACATTTTGAGATAAGATCTGCATATATATAGGCAACATTGTCAAACCATCTGACCAAACTTCAGGTGCCTAGGATCTTTTCACTATGCAGGCAACAGAGTCAATACCACCAGACCAAACTTCAGGCACTCTCATCAATACCATTAACAAAGAGACAAACCATCGATCGAGACACAAAGAAAATAAAAGACACTGCAACATAAGCTATATCCTAACCAAATCCTTATCTACACATAGAGATTATCCCTCGACCTGTGATCTTTGGTCAGGAAAATCCCTGTAGAAGGCCGAGTCTGTTATCATTCTAAAGACTGAATTTTATTGTGATTCATTGGAGGCCGAATAACAGAGAACAAGATTAATTGTGGAAGGGATGAAATTGTGCCTTATCTACCAGACTGAGTTCTTGTAAGTTGAATTTTTTTCCAATAGGCCGAGGATAGTTTTCTTAAGGGTTGAGTTGGGGTTCTAATTGCGAGAACACAATACCATGATCATAATTCCTCCTCTACTTTAAACCACTATTCTATGATCTTTGATAAGTTGAGAAGGCATACTTTGTTCATGGGCATAATTTGTTTATCAACGAATTTATCTGCACCTATAGTTTCAGTAAATCATGGGCAATTAACACCAGAATTTTATCTTTGAAGTTTTCTGTTGAAGCAACATGGACAATAGTGTGAGTAGCATGGTCAATAGTGAGAGCAACAAGCAGTGAACAGTGAGTAGTGTAAGGGCAGGGAGCTTTTATGCAACAAAAGTATCGAGCATCGAGCAGGGAGAAGCTTGTAGCATAAGCATGGAGCAATGATAACCTGAACAACGGGGAGCAATACGAAGTAATCTTGTCATTCTATAGACCTAGATCTTTCTTGGAACAATTTGGGTGAAAAATGCATTCAAACATGACAACGGGACAAGAAATTTCAGAACATGTGGAGACAAATAATTTAGGACAAGTGAAAATTGCCTCATCTGCCAAAGCTGGGAAGTGGGTTTGGGTCAATGCCAAACAATATCGGGGCATTTTGAAACGAAGGCTAGCCTGCCTAAAATGGGAGAAAACAAGGAAAAAAGGGTCTCAAAAGGAAAGTACTCGAGCCCTTTGCAATAAGCACTCAAACAAGTCCCCTCTACAAGCACGTGGCAACAAGAAGTCCAAAGGAAAATTCATTGATGATTCTACCTTATATAGTCTCACACCCACACCTCTCACCTGGTCATTTGATATTTATGTGAAAGAATTGTTAAATGAAAAACAAAGGTTGGAGGTTTTAGAAGCTAAAGAGCAGGAAAGAGATCATAAAATTCATATAATAACAATTGAGAACAAGGCTTTAGCAGAAATCAATAAAGTTTTGAAATATCAAGTGGCATTGCTACAGTAAGATCTCCTGATAGGGAAGACGGAATGGCAATGCATGAAGGCGGATGTGAAAAACATAAAGAAATATGTAGTGGAAAGTAAATAGGTGGTGAATGCGAAATCATCCCAGGATAAAGGGAAAATGATTTCCCAAATAGACAACCATGCAAAGAAAGCAAGAGAAGAAATGAAATGAGATTCCACCAAAGTTTCCAAAATTTGGGCTCAATTTATTAGCAATTCTACTAATACAGAAGGAGAAACAAAAATTTAGGTTGGCAACATGCAAGATAGAGAAGGCAAGGAAAGACAAAATAGAGTAGAAAACATAATTATTAAAGGGGTGAAAGGCTATGGGAAAAAAGAATGTACTCTCGACCTTGCAAGAGACTTCTTGAAAGACAAGTTGCTATGGCAAGGAAAAATATGCCAAGCATGGAGGGTGGGTAAGTTTAACGGTGAGAGAGCCAGGCCCATAAAAGTCATCATGCATAGCTTGCATGATAAGTATATCATTCTAGGCAAGAAGGATCTCTTGAGGGGTTCTCATTTTTTCTAGAAGAAGATTTAACTGTAAGACAACAGGAGGAAAGGAGGGAGGAAATGTTAAAGGTTAGGGCATCAAGAGATGAAGGCAAGAGAGTATGGATTTATAAAGGCAAAGTTGTGATAACGCAATTTGGACCTCCTTCCAAAACAGAGCAGCGAGATGGTAATAAAGAAGAGGCAACAAACTCTTCTATAGGAAATCAGGCAACATGGTCTGTATGGGAAAGCAGGGACAAAGAATCAAATGTGAATCTTGCGTGTAAAAATAAATATAAATCAAGTCATACCTAGGTTTCCTTAAGATTAGTTTGTTGAAATTGCAGAGGTTACCCATGGAGACGAGGACCCCGGTTAGGACTTATTGTGGAAGATAGAGATATAACTTGCCTCATAGAAACACATGAGCATGAAGGGTGCAAGACACCTCTATTTGAAGGATACTAGAAGATGATAGTGTGGAACAAGGCAACAGGGAATGGAAAAGTGCATGTGGGTATCATGGTTTTAGTGAGGGAGAAAGAAGGTCATCTCATTCAGTTAGAAAAAGAAGACCCAAATAAGCAATTCATTTGGTTTAAAATGTCAAAAAATGGAAACCACATGAGAATTGCAATATGCTATTTTGCACCGCAAGTTTAAAAAATCTACAAAGGTAGAGGGATTGATCTCAAATATCCATTTGCAGCCTTAAAAGTAGATATTGCAACATATTCTCAGCTAGGTGAAGTCCTTATAGTGGGTGATTTCAATGCTAGGACTGCAAGTGAGCAAGCTAGCATTCTTTGCTGTAAAGAAGATTTCGACCCTATTTGGTTTACAGAAGAGAGTAATCATCAGCGGGAAAGAATTTCAGAGGACAAGGGTTCCAATCTCTTTGGTGAACAATTGCTTACTCTATGTGGGGCCTTTGATTTGGTCATTTGTAATGGCTTGACTAGATGGGCAAAGTCTGGTAATTTCACTTGTAATACTTATAATGGAGCAAGTGTAGTAGATTATGTAATTTTCTTGCATGGTTTGTGTGAGAAAATGGAGGAAGTTTTGATTGGAGATCAATTGTGGGACTTAAAATCAGATCACAATCCAATTTATTTACTTTTCTCTTCGACTGGAAAGAAACAATTAGAGTAAAAAATTCAACATGTCCAACAAAATCTCCTATAGGGCAGAATTCTTTTGAATCTAGAAAATTGTAATACCTTTCAAATGACGCTAGAGAGGCTCTTCGAGAAGGAGAAAATCACAATTCATGACCTTCATAGTCATGAATTAACACATTTAATTCAATGCACACTTGCAGAGTGAAAAATAGAAAAAATTAAGAAGTCTGAAACAAATTGCTTTCTGGTTAATGCTTGGTTTGACGAGGAATGCAAAAAGGAAAGGAGAATGTGGAAAGAGTCAAACAAGGATAGCATAACGCTCAAAACTTACAAGCAGCTACTAAGCAAGAAAAAGGCCGATTTCATGGTTTCAAGGAGGGAAGAACTAATATTCCTTGGGAAAAATAATTCCAAATCATTTTGGAAGGAGCTCTAACCAAGAAAGATACAAATTGGAAAGAGTATTACAACTTTTAAATGGTTTGACTGTTCAAGATAACTCTATGAGCAGGATCCCAAGGTTGATCCTCCTCCCTTGGTTAACACTAATATTGAACTCTTCACGCTGCAAGAGGTAGAGATGGGTATCAAGACGTTAGGTGTTGGGAAAGAAAAATATGTAGCTGAACTCCAAGCAAAATATCTAAAGTGGGGCTCAAATATCCTTGCACCTCACATTACAAAAATTTTCAACAACATCATACAACAAGGGCTCCCCACAAATTGGACAACTAGTTTGGCAATACTTCTTTTCAAGAGCGGTGATGTCAATAATCCCTCCAATTATAGGACCATCATGATAAACCCTTTGTTTGCAAATCTATTTGGAAGCATGCTAGAAAATAAAATTAGCAAGTGGGAAAAAGAAAGAGATAAGCGTGCTAAAGGGAAAAGAGGTTTTAGACCTAAACATTCCATAGTTTATCATTGTTAACTTTAAAGCACATCATTGAAAAAGTTTGGGAGAAAAAGGAAGAAGTCTTTTGCTGTTTTGTTGATTTTAGAAAAAACATTTGACATGGTTCCTAGGGATAAGCTTTGGCACAAAATTGAGGAACTTGGTGTTCCTAAAAATTTGAGAGGAGCTATGCATAGGCTGTATGAAGAGGTGAAAGTCAAAATTAGAACTTCAACAGGCATTTTTGAAAGTTTTAGAAGCGATATTGGGGTCAAGCAAGGTTGCCCATTGTCTCCTACCCTTTTTGGTTTATATATCGACAGGCTTGAGGAGTGATTAAATTCGCAAGGGGGTGATGGTATCTATTTGGGTATGTTTGTTATAAGGCTTCTTTTGTATGCAGATGACCTTATTCTAATTTCTAAATATACTCTTTGTTTGAAGAATACTTACTATCCCTTGAGAATTTTTGTAGAAGTGTGGGGATGAAACTCAATATTAGCAAAACGAAAGTAGCAATTTTCTCTAAAAAAAGAAAACATAACCAACATTGACTTCAATACCTCAGAATTGAAGTCAACAAAAATCTAAGCTGGGAAGGTTGTAGAAAGAAAAGAACTTTGGGGGGTTCAAAAGCGTTTTATGCTTTTCAAAATAGGTGAAGAGAGGTAGAGTTATGGGACTGGAAAACCACTTAAATTATTTTTAGGCCTCTAGTGATTCTTGTGATTCTCTATGGTTGTGAATTATGGGCCAACAGTACATCCGCCATGTAGTGGAGACAAATTGAGAAAATTCAGAAGTGTTTGATTAAAAATAAATTCAAGATTAAAAGTGTAGTTCCTTATGATATCTTGTTAAGTGAAACAGGGGCTGCTCCTACTGAAGCAATTTCCATAGTGCGAGTCGTAAGGTATTTAAAAAAAATTGAGCAAATGGAAGAGGGTAGATGACCTAAGGTTGTCTTTAATGACAGATTGTGCAACAGAAAAAAACTTGGATGCAGCAAAATAACAAATGTTAGATCTAAGACTTTTGTGATCCATAATGTAGATATAAGTCTTTCAAACTAATCACATTATTAGGATTTGCTCGACGTTTCGAACCAACTAATGTGGTCCATCCTCAGAACAAGGTGAAGAATCAATTGATCTTAAGGAATAAATAGTATGGATGCATCATTGCCCAAAATTAGCCATTGAAAAATAGTTGTTGGTAAATTAGTTAAATTAGTTAATTAGGTAAGTAAAATAATATTAATTATTAGAGGAGGGGAATTATTTATTAAAATAATAAAACATATTTGAATTCAAGCTTCTGTGATCCATATTTGGAATATTTGAAACTCATTTAAGAAGAAATCACATTGGTAGATTAAGGTCGACGCATTTCAAACCAACCAGTGCGGTTCATCATCAAGACAAGATGAAAAATCAGATCATAGTAGTAAGTGAAATAGAGAGTCAAGACTTTCCAACGACTATATGGAAAACAACTAAAAAATGACTATTTTTTGACAGAATAAGAAAAATGACAAAATATTATAATTTATTTATTTATTTATTTTT
>APFE031586708.1:46579-85994 GCA_000404065.3 Pinus taeda | reverse complement strand
TTATAATATTTTGTCCCCTTTTCCTATCCTGTCAAAAAATAGCTGTTTTTTGGCCGTTTTCCATATAGTCGTTGGAATGTCTTGACTCTCTATTTAACTTACTGCTATGATCTGATTTTTCATCTTGTCCTGCTGATGAACCACACTAGTTAGTTTGAAACGCATCGACCTTAATCTACTAATGTGATTTCTTTCAAAATGAGTTTCAAATATTCAAAATATATTTGGTTAAAAATGGAGTTGTCTTTAGTGCGACTTTTTGGAGATTCCAGTGACGGAATCCGGCGGAAAAAAATGAGGTTAAATCTTGATTTGTATTATTTAAAATGGTTTTTTAACTGCATATTTGGATTCAGCACCCTGAAAAACCCCTGGGACGCTTTGATTGTGCATAAATTAGCTATCAAACTTGTGATTCCAATAAATTGTTGCCGGATTTTGATCGGAAAAACCCACCGGAAAAGCTTCCAAAAAGTCTCTTTAAAGACAACTCTGTTAAAAACTAGCTATTAAGAGTAAAAATAGATATAAAATATTAAAAATAAATATAAAATATAAAAATTATATATTTATTTAAACTAGCTGTTAGAAAAATAAATATTATATTAATTTTAATAATTAGTTTTAAAGTGTAAGAATAATTAGGCCGATAGGCCTTTCTTTGAAACAAGCTTTCGTCGTCCTTTTGATTCCTAGGTCGACACGTGGCGTGAAAAAATTGGGAGGCCCATCCAGAATCCGAAGAACAAGTTTCGTCTAATGTCTTCTGTTAAAAACCTAGACCGAGCTCCTGTAAATCCTCTGCATTTTTCCTGTTCACCGGTTTTACTACTACTAATCGACGGTGAAAATCTTTGCGGGCGCCTTTGAAAACCGCCATGCTCAATTGGGTGGTATTAGTGAGAACAAGCAGAGCCCAGTCACCAGTTTCTGGCGAGGAGCTGGAATGAGTTATACCTGCGTAACGTCCCATGGCCCCAAGCCCATTATAAAACAAATATACGAGGGTCCTGCAGAGATTCAATTAACGCCCAAGTGCAAACCAGCGGTTTTCGAGGTCTCTAGCTTCACGGATTCTCCGGGTTTTCATGCTCCAGATTTTCTCAGTGCTTGTTATCTCTGCAGGCGGAAGTTGAGCCACGGGAACGAAAATGGCATTCAGACAGGGGAAGGCTTTACTCCTTTTTAATGAGTTTCTTACTTTCTGCAAGGCTCTGTGTCATTACCCTGTTTCCAGAAATTATCTTCAGCAAGTTTCACTATGTTATAATGATTTTTTGTCTTGGATTATGATGACTCTTAGTTTCTTTTAGCAGCTTTTTTGATATTGTAACCCAAATCTATGTTTATAGGACTGACTAGTAAAAGATATTCTCTGTTTTCGGAGATTGAAAAATCTCTCTGATATATATACTTTCTCATTTTATAATCTGTGTGGAAAAAGAAGTTGGTTCCAGTAATTGCATCTGCGCCTTTAAAGTACCTACCTGTTTCGCTAAATAGGAAATGGAATAATGAAAATACTCAGCGTAGCATAGGTTCTAATATTTCCGTTTGCGCCTGTAATTAGATTTTTAATTTGGGTATTAATAATAATTATGTTACATAAATATCGAGGGTATTTCAGTGTATATCAGGCATGACTAGAAATCATGTGGGCTTTGCCCGCGCAGGTTCGAATCCTGCCGTCCACGCCAAGGAGAGTTCTCAGTGCAAGCCATTTGTCCTGAGTTTCTGAGCTTTCTTTCCTTTTCTTTCTATTAGCACTGTGAGTTCTGAGCTCTCTTTTAGATTCTATTTGCACTGTGGCTTGGGATCCAACACCTCGGCCGAACTCCTTGCTTTTTGGGGTCTTTCCCTTTGCAATCTGGTTCAATCTGGTTTGGTTTGGGGTCTGTCCCTCTGCAATCTGGTTTGGTTCGAATCCTGCCGTCCACGCCAAGGAGAATTCTCGGTGCAAGCCATTGGTTCTCAGTTCTGAGCTTTCTTTTCTTTCTATTGGCACTGTGAGTTCTGAGCTCTCTTTTAGATTCTATTGACACTGTGGCTGGGAGTGGGGATCCAACACCTCGGCTGAACTCCTTGCTTTTTGGGGTTTTTCCCTCTGCAATCTGGTTTGTTTTTGCAGATTCCAAATTATATATTTATTTTGCATATCTATGAAAACCCTTTTGGGGTCTCCCTCTGGTTTGTTTTTTGCCTGCTTTTTGGGGTCTTTCCCTTTGCAATCTGGTTTGTATTCGGAGATTCCAAATTATATATTTATTTTGCATATCTATAAAATCCAAAACTGCTTTTTGGGGTATTTCACTCTGCAATCTGGCTTGCTTTTGGAGATTCCAAATCATATATTTTATTTTGCATATCTATAAAACCTAACTGTGGTTTCAATGAAAATACTCACTGCAGGCCATTCGCATTGGTTTTGAGCTCTATTATAGATTTTATTGGCACTGTCGTTTGGGATCCAAGACGCGGGCTAAATTCCTTGCTTTTTAGGGTTTTCATTGTGTAATTTGGCTTGATCTAAGAGATCTTATTGTTTTTTGAGATTTTAAATCAGTTATTGAATGGGCAATAACGGGCAAATAACAGGGGCTCTTCTTGTTCTCGCTTTTCTATTTACCATTTGATTGATTTCATGGCTTTTTTATTGGTTTAAAATTGTTATTACCGATACTTAAGGCGGGCTCTGTGATTGTGCAGAATAAACAGCAATATAGGAACATTATCAGGCAACACATGCATTTGGGAATAATAAGGGCAAGATTGGAGGAAGGGTCGTACTCTGGCAGCCAGGAGTTTTTCCGAGATTTGCTTCTGGTTTTCAAAAATGCTCTTATATTCTACCCCAAGTCCTCTCAGGAGCACAGAGCTGCGGTGGTGCTAAATTCCATGCAGGTAAATTATCTATATATATGCATATATTCTCGGGAAGAAGCATCCATCTTGTCTGTAAAAATTGTATCCAGTGCGTTTCTGTTGATTGTTCAGCGATTGAATGCTTCCAATTGAGGCAACAATCCCCAAACTGGGCTCTAGATTAGGTTCCTCCCTTGCCTGAACAAATTCTGGTACAAGGAGTTATTATTCATATTTTTCCCCTTTCTGAGTGGAAACCCTGATTTCAAATTTTGACTAACTTTTGGTTGCAATCAAAGAAAATTTATAAAGGTGGTGACCAATAGTATTATCAGGTGTCCAATAGTATTTTGTTTTTGTGCCCTTGAGTTGGAATTGCCTGCTGCCGATTGCCTCTCTTTTGTTGTAACAAAATTTTCCTGTTTTAATAAAACTTTAGCAAAACTTTAGCAAACAAAATGAGAATGGATATGATCTAAGATCAACTTTAACAAGAAACAGGGCAAATTTTTTATGATTTTAGTAAAGAGCTTGCAATGCAACGATGTAGAAGAAAAGATCCTTATACCAAAGTTTTAGCAGTATATCTTAGATGGTTATCCACCTAGATTTCAATTTGTTGCTGATATTGTCAAAACTTAGGCAGAGGTCAAGTTTCTTCCTCTAAATATAAATAGTTAGGACAAATTCGGATTAATGGTTTTAGGTATATGTTGAACCCAATTCGGCATTTCTGTGCCATGAAGAGTTATTTTCTTCATTGTGACTCAACTTTGGCTCTAAACTTACCAATTTAGTTTAGTACTGTACTCAGAAATGATCCTTAAGCTTGAAAATCATTTGAAACTAATTCGTGACTTTTTCATAGTTGTTGCAAAATTATGCTCGTTGAACTTCACATGTCTGTGCAGTCAGCAATGATTACATGAAGAACACTGCAGTACTTTGCGTTGGCATTAAATACTGCAATCACTTTCTCCAGAAATATAGATATGTGATTGAAATTTATTTTGAATTATTTTACTGAATTAAAATCAATGGATGCTGTGTGTATGCATGCACATATTTCATCAATATGCACTTCGGACTACGTATCCCAGAAGTAAATGCATCTGGGTCTATTGGGAAATGCAAATTTTACCTTTTCAAGGAACATTTATAATGTCAAATGGTAATTGCATATTGCTCAGAGCTTCTGCACAGTAATTTTTTTTTCATCTTTATGCTAGATGTATTGCTTCGGCTTCTACACATTAAGCTTTCAGTTCCATACGGTAACCATGACCGGATTTGTTTTATATTCTGTCAAATTAGCAATGAAGCACCACTTCTTTAATGAAAACTTATCTGTTGTGTGCATAGCATTTATATGTAAAAATCATTCAATCGCTGAAAAGCACTAATTCGCTGCATGGCCTTTCAATAATTGGTTGTCACGCTTATACCTAATTCTTGAATTGTGTTCCATCCAATGCATATATTGAGTTAGGATGCATAGTCTTCAGTTCTTACAGATTGCCACACCCTTACCATGCTGCACAGGTATGGTATATTACAGATTGTCATTGATTGAGAGTTACGATGCACAGGCTTCAATCTAGATAGATCTCACAAATTTTCATAAATTTAGAGTTACGATGCATAGGCTTCAATTTAGATAAGTCTTACAGATTGTCACACCGTTACCATGCTGCACAGGTGTGGTAGTTTCAGATTGTCATTGACTGAGAATTACGATGCACAGTTTTCAATTTATATAGATTGTTTGAACAGAGAAAGGAGTAGGTGTATTTTTTAGAATTCATGATAAGAAATTTCCAAAAGTGATTCGGTATAGGATTAAATTCACTTGTTATCATTACAATTAAACCCTGAAAAAACTAAAATATAATTAAAAACCAAATGAAAATTTAGATGAGAAAGGAAACCCTGAAAAAAACTAAAATATAATTAAAAACCAACTGAAAATTAGATGAGAAAGGAGACCCTGAAAAAACTAAAATATTATTAAAAACGAAAAGAAAACTTAGATGAGAAAGGAAAACAAATAATCCACCTACCATTCAAATTATAAAATCCATTATAAATGTCCATGATTTTAATTTTGATTCATCTTTCAATTTTCTTCTCTCTTTTTGTTTCCAAAGTTTTGCAATTACCATTCCACAATGGAATTTACAGGAATGGACGCTCATTTTTTTTTTCTGAAAATATCCGCCAGACAGAACATACCATGGTAACTTGTAATCTGTTTACATTTCATTATCCAGGAAACAAATCGAACCTGTTGAAAATTCTGAACAATCTATAGCAAAGAAGCCAGAGTTCCTCAGGTCTCCTTCACATTGTCACTACTCTGTCCAAGAAAGTCAACAAGGCAAAAAAGAGTTTGTTGCGGGAGGTTTTCTTCCCCCTATAAATGAATGCTCACCTGATGTAGCTTCCCAAGCTGGAAGTTTACATAGAAGGAAAGCATCGTTTGGCTCTGGCTCTGAGGCCAATGGCCTTCATTTTGTAACTCAAACTACAAATCTCAAGCATTCTCCTCACAAGGGAGTTGCAGAGGAGACCTCAAAACTGTCGAAGGGGGTGCAAAAGAGTTTGGGGCCCTCAGAGCCTGGCCATGGAAAAGAGAATCAGCTTCATGTAACCCCTAAAACTCCTCATTCTTTGCCTCGATTGTCAAAACCGGGGACTGCATCTCCAAAATCGTCCCCAAAGGACAACAAGGCTTCCAAAAGGCAGATACATACTTTAAAAGTACAGGTATTGAACATGGACACATTCTACAGATAGCATTTGTTATATAGGTTATGGAAAATATGTCCATGATTTTAATTTTGATTCCTTTCAATTTTCTTCTCTCTTTTTGTTTCCAAAGTTTTGCAATTACCATTCCAGAATGGAATTTACAGGAATGGACGCTCATTTTTTTTACTGAAAATTTCCGCCAGACAGAACATACCATGGTAACTTGTAATTTGGGACCAGATAATGTGCCCATTTTGGTTTCTGTACAAGATGTGAAAGACATGGATCCCAACAGGCTTTCTGAAGAGATGGTGAAATGCTTGTTGAGTATCTTTTTGAGGCTAGCCAAGCAGTCCATAGGATCAGAACAGGATATGTCACCAGTAGTGTCACGATCGACTTCATCAAGTATAAGCTCAAGAAATTATGGTTCCAGAGGCACTGTGATATGTAAGACTTCTATGGAGATTTCTGAAGAAAAAGATTTCCGAGATCCATATGGGGTTTGTGCAGATTCAGAAGTGAGAGATATCGGTCCCTACAAACACCTTCATGATATCATAACCACCTCCATTGACTTGAGTCAAATACAAATTACCACTCCTTTGCTAACAAGATTAAAGTAAGTTTCTCTTCCATTGCAAATTTCTCACTAAGAAGATTAAAGTTTCTCTTCCATTGCAAATGTCTCACACCCAGCACTTTATCAAATGACATGATATATTATTGAAATTTGGTGGATTTGTAATTTGTCGGTGCTACCAACCGTCCTGATCTCCTGATCTCCTCTCTATTTGAATCCATTTTCAAATTTTCATTGTTAGGATACATGGTCAGTGACAGTTAATATTGTCAAAATTCATATACAGAATATCAGTTAGCAATCGCCACATTAAAATTCCTTTCAGGAGGGTGATTAATTTATTCAGATAACAATCGCCACATCTACAGAAAAGTAATTGTACAATGATTCAGTGCAAGATAACAAGATTTTCCACAGACCAATTATCTCTTCTAGAAAAATTCAACAATTTCAATTTAATAATCCTATCGGCCTCTCTTTGTACCTTTTGGGACAATTGCTAGTATATATTTATTTAAAACTAGTTGTTATAAAATACTTTTTCAATATTTAATGAATAAGGTGAGTGAAATAATATATCAAGTCTTTAAAATTTATTTTTGAATAAATTAATATTTTAATATTTTAGAACTAATTAGATATTATCAATTATATAATTCAGTGGGCTAACTTAATCCCAATACATAAATATATATCTACAATCAAGGTGAAGAACTCCAGCTAAAAAAATGGTTCAAAAATTAATTATAAAATGAAAAAAGTACTTATTAATATTAAATATAAATTATTAATATATTAGATATATTAATTTGTTAATAATAATAATAATGCGCAAAATAAAATTAGAGAAAGATTCAAATTTTAAAAAGATTCATAAAAAGGAAGGTTAGGGGGAATCAATGATAAATTATATAAAACTATAGTCAAAGGTTTAGAAAAAAATAATCATCATGTAATATTATTAAGCACTTATATATTTTAGTTGAGTTAACCAATTTAATACCATTGCTAGATCTAAGACTTTTGTGATCCATATACATATTTTAGTTGAGTTAACCATTTAATACTACTGCTAGATCTAAGACTTTTGTGATCCATAATGTAGATATGAGTCTTTCAGATTAATCACATTGTTAGGATTTGGTTCACGTTTCGAACCAACTAATATGGTCCATCCTCAGGACAAGGTGAAGAATCAATTGATCTTAAGAAATAAATAGTATGGATGCATCATTGCCTAGAATTAGGCATTGGTAAATTAGTTAATCCGGTAAGTAAAATAATATTAATTATTAGAAGAAAGAATTATTTATTAAAATAATAAAATATAGTTGGTTAAAAAATAGTTGAAAGAATAACTTCGGCGTAAATCACATGTAGACAGACATTTGTCGACGCGTTTCGAACCAACCAGTGTGGTTCATCGTCAGGACAAGTTGAAGAAACAGATCCAGCTTTGCATGCTATGTGGGTGAAGTGAATTTCCGAATTGATGATCATTCGTGAAAAACAGTTTCATGCATGCGACAATAGTGAGATAGCAACGAAAAATGAGATGGTGCTAGTACAAGCTAGTATTCATGTAAATGGCAATATGCATTCAAATAAATCAAGCAAACAACACTCACACAAGCGAAAACACAGAAAGCGATAGAAATGTTGAAGAAGACAAGTAGAGACCACTTACCCGTGAGTAGCTGAGCTAGATGTGTCGAAGAGTCTTGGATTTGCTGTGGGATGTCAGAGATCAAGGATCTATGTGAAATAATGAGCTCTGATGTGTCGAATAAATAAGTTTGAGCTCATGACGTTGATGCCACAAATCTAGGAAAAAGTGACACTTGGAGGAAAGTTTCTAAAATTAACTTTTCATGTAACCTCAAGCTGCTAAAAATAGCTCCCTGAATCATGGGATTCTTTTTGTATGTTGCCTTTTTCTATTCTGGGGAAAGCAAGCCATGCATGCAATTCAAGTTTCCTTGGTCCCAGGTGGAACTGGTCAACCAACTGCTCATGCATGAGGTTGTTCAACTGCTGGGAGAAAATACACATTTCTGGATGGGAGTTGGGTTGGCTACCCAAGAGATTTGCACAATTTTTGGACAGAGCAGCTAACTGCTACCTAGGATTGCACAATTCCTAGGCTGGGCAGGCCTGCTATGTAGGATTCGATGTTTTCTGTGTGAAGCCTGACTGGCAGGATTGCTCAATTCTGGAGCCTAGCAGGTTGCTAGACAAAATTACACAATTTATGGAGGGAAGGCTAGTTGCCCTGCAGAATTGTGCAATTTCTTAGGGGAGCTGCTCAGCTGAACAACCTATGACAGGAATGCATCAAGCTTTGATTGATAGGTTGTCTTTGTGAAAGAAAAACATTGAAGCTTGTGTACTTGATGAAGCAAGACAAGGTGCTGTGAAAGGTTGGTAGGGAGGCTCCAAAACAAAGCTAAGGTAAAATTTTGGAGGGTGGTTGTAGTCGCTACAAAAATATGTTTAATTTATATAGGGACGAGTCTAACTAATAGATGAAATGGTTTTTTTGACATGATTCCGACAATACAATTTCAAGTAAGCTTGTGGTTTTTCTTGTTTAAAATGCACTTCTATATGCATAAATGGATTTAACGCACTAAAAAATCCCTAAAGCATTGAACCTTTGCACATTAAACAACATAAACTTAATATTCTTAAAAATCTCTACGAATTTTTGGGAAAAATTGACAGTGACAGGAAAATGACTATTTTGTGTATTAGTTAGACTAAATGAAATATTAAATTTTTTTATATTAATAATGATAATAATAAATTTAAAATAAAGTTAAAATTTAGTTAATTTTTATGATTATTTTAATTTTAGCAATAGATGTACCATGAAGTAAGTGTTTGATATTTATCATAGATTGATGTCTATAGGTCCTTACCAACCATTTAATTTATATAACTTCACTAATAACTAACATTGTAACCATATAAGCTAAATGGCTAGTAAACACATGTAGTCATCAATCCATGATAAACATCAAAATACTTACCCCATTATATATCTCACATTTCCCATATAAAAAAAATAATATAAATTAACTAAATTATAATTTTCTTTTATATTATTATTATATTAATTAAAAATAATTAATATATGACTTAAATATTTGTACATTTCAAAAATATGTAACAATATTCTTAACCATTGAGATACTCCCCCACTCTACTCTGGAAATTCTTAACTTGTAAATAGATCTTCTCATAATACCATATGCCAATACCATGATTTATGAATACCACATGCCCAATATGACGTGTTTATATGACATTTTGTTTAATTAATTAATTTGAGATAAATTAATTGAAGAAGAAAAACTAACTTGGAGATAAATATTAATCCTTGATTTGTGAATACTACTATGAATATTCTAGCATATTCTATGAATATTAAATCTTACCATCCACCTACTAATGATTGATAATTCACTGGATCTAGGTGTACCATCAATCATAGTGCCCTGTTAAGGAATGCATGACATACATCATGGCAACATTCAAATGTGAGTCCAAGCGGCAGTTATGCACCACAAATGTCATTCAATAGGACTCAGACGCATTTAAACATGGTTGTCCAGAATATTCCGTCCATAACCAACTCAAGGTTTTCCTTACATTGGAATTCATGCTTTTGCTCTAGATTATTCGTTTGCACCTCCATTCCCTCCATCATTCTCTCCTAGAAGCAACATGCTTAGAAAATGGCGGAAACATATTTGCAGTCAAATCTCCAAGACTCCATTGCACTAGGCAAACAAAATTGGTCTATGAACATGGCAGAGCTCGATGTGATGGAAGAGGATGAGGGTGGCTACCCATCCCTCCTTGGCATGGCCAAGAGGAGGAGATTTTTGACTAGGAAATTTCACCTGACATTCATTTTTTGGTTGTAGTAATGGAGGAAGAGGAGTGTTAAAAATTGGGTGATGGACACTAGAAAATGAGAAACATGTTAGAATGCCACCTTTGGAACATGGAAGAAGTCAGGGAAGGGGCCAAATGAAAATTGGTAGAGGTTAGTCTGTGAAATATCTCCACGTCAATTAGCATTGAGTTTCCTCTCATCCCCCCAAATCGAACATCCACTAGTTCCAAGGAAATCTCTACTGCAATGGATTATTCACACCAAATTTGTATTCCTTATAACCTTGGCCCTCCAGTGGGGCAGGAAAAGGAAAAGGAAAAGGTTTTAGAGGTTTATGGTTCCTCATCTAGTGAGAGGCTTGAGCAAAAAGTTGACAATCAGTCAAAGAATCCCAGTAGCACCACCGAGTCCTCCAAAGGAGAATCCTCTCAAACTGAAGTAATCTCTTATGGTTGTGTGATTGAATGGGAGTGTCCTCCCTGGATGCCAGAAGGATATGATGATCCATTTTCTTATATGGACATGCTAGAGCAGGAAGAAAATGTCAAATCCAAGCAATGTCAGCCTCAAGAAGGTTCAACGCCAAGCAACTAGCATGACTAGGTCCCTCATTAGACTATATATGGATTTGTGTTATTTTAGTTTACACAGTTATTTCAGTTTACACAGTTGTTTCAGTTTTTCCAGTCGAACTAAAAAGTGTCACTTTTGTATGGACTATGTTCCAAACTGTCTTAAACTATCTTATGCATTATCCAAGGGATCATGTGGTTTTCGTTCTACGGGTAGGTGGTCCCTCAGTAGTTAATTTCAGACCATATTATATACCTTGTAGACATTCTTCATCTGAACAAAAGTTTCTATAGCTCACCTCAACCTATACTCTATGTAAATCATTTTTGTTAATGTTAAGTTCTCTACTTTCTTACAAAAAGATATTAATAATTAAATCAAAATTGTAAAAAATATATTTTGAAATAATTATGTAATATAATAATAATAATAATAAATCTATTTTAATTTACAATATTTTAAATATCTAGATGGCTAAATCCTATTTTTGTAATCCCTATTATTTACTTAATAAACATTGTTTTTTATATTTTACTTAATGAGTGTTGTTTTTTTCCCGAGGAAATGTCTAGGTAGATTCACCCCAAGGGATCCCATCATGTTGTCTTTTTTTTCGAAGAAAAATCTAGGCAGATCCACCTGAAGGGATCCCATCCAGTCGGCTTATTAGTAGATCCTAACTCTGATGGCGTCAAGGAAAATTGACCACTTGGCCTTGCATTAGCGAGGTGCTTTAGTGACACGAACTTGACCAATTGTGCTCATCCTTGGAACTATCATACTGTATGTTATTGTTGATAAATTTGAAAATATATATATATTTTTTAATTTGTTTAATGTTTATACATTAATAATCTGGGAAATACATTTTTTAGATTTATTTAGTTTTTATATATTATTAAATTATTATTTTTGTATTTCACTATAAATGATTTATAAATTAAATTATATATATATATATATAATACTATATATATATATATATAATAATTTACTCAAAATATATTAATAAAAAAATAGTATATCTATATATAGAAAGAAAAAAGAAAGTTTGCATTCCCACTTAGTTCTATATGTGGCTTTTTATTAGCCATTTTCTTCCACAAGTTTTCATAACTCGTTGTTCTTAGATTTTTGTAAGTAAATTTTCTATTATAAACTACAATTTTACAAAATTTAACCCCATTACAAAATTTGTTAAACAAACTATTTTTACAATTAGAAGGTTTATTTAGGTTGAACCAAATCATGAGGTGGCTAATTGAGTTAACTAATGATGAACATTGCATTGAAGATGTTGTAGGCTAATTATCCTTGAGCTGTTTTTTTTTCCAATTTTTTTTTAAGGTAATCAATCTCATCATTCTTCTTTTGGATCGAGATCTTGTGCTTTGACATGATTTTCATTGTTGAAGAGAGCACCAATACAAGCAAGTCTATCTCCATATTAAGGGCCATGAAAATTTATTTAATTTCTCATAGTTACTCAGTGATGGATTCCTTCATTGTTGCTCATCCTCCTTTGTTTTTGTCTCACGTCACTATATTACCACCTTCGAACTTACTCTAACTCATAATCTTGGATGCAACTAACTAGCATAGGGACCTAAATTGTCACTTGAATTCTATTTTTGTCCCAATGTATTATGCCATACGACAACCAATAAAGATGAATAGGAGCCATACAAATTTATCCTTACTACATTGAAACAAAATTAAATTCCCCATCAAATCAAGCAAGTAAGGAGCAAATTTTTTTTAGAGCTTGTACGAATGAGACACCTCATCACAATTCATACTATGATTAACAATTGATGAATTTTGAGGAATCACACCATCTAACTCCCTATTTCCCATGAATTATTTAATTCATTTGTTGCTTTGGTGCATTGGGTGTACCACCTCAACTTCTTTGCACAACCTAGGTGGGGAACATACCAAGACTTATGGGTGTACTTTTTTAGAGCTTGTACGAACAAGACACCTCATCCCAATTCATCCTATGATTACAATTGATGAATTTTTAAGAAGCACACCATCTAACTCCCTATTTCCCATGAATGATTTAATTCATTTGTTGCTTTGGTGCATTGGGTGTACTACCCCAATTTATTTGCACAACCTAAGTGGGGAACATAGCAAGATTTATGGATGAGATTACCAAATCCACCCTCCATGTGATGACAACACCTTTTCCCATGAATGATTTAATTCATTTGTTGCTTTGGTGCATTGGGTGTACTACCCCAACTTCTTTGCACAACCTAAGTGGGGAAACTTACCAAGATTTATGGATGATATTACCTAAACCCACCCTCCACGCAATGACAATACCTTTCCACCTGTCCTTCTATCGTCTGCCTTATGTATTTTGCTTGATCCATCTCTCTGATCAATTTCCATTACTTTTCTCCTTGTTGTGGGGCTAGTTCAAGTTAGATTATAGTTCGTATGGGCCTTCATGGAACCAGGTGGAAGCTCAAGGTTCCATCAACTCATATGGTTCCATATTTTTTCATTGCTACTTGATTTGCAAGAGTATCAGTTTTTGAATTTAGTTCTCTTAGCATGTGAAATGCTTTATATTCTATCAACAAGATTATACACTGGATAATCCTTTTATGGATTAAAAGAAGTCTTCGATCTACTAGAGTTGTGTTCAAGTTCAAGTGGTCAATGTCATTGTTGGAATCTCCTATTATAATTATTTAGCTAATTAAAAGACTTCAAACTAAATTTAATCAGTGCCACAAAGAATCACATTCTACTTGATTGTTAGATATAGATAGTTCCCGACACCTAACACTCATTATAAATAAATAAATAAAAATAATAATATTTTTATCAAATTCTTTAATTTCTTAACTAATTCCAAAATAATTTTATATAAAATTGTTTTAGATCATTTTTAGAACTAATTTTATTTTCATAAATGTTAACCATAAATTTAATAATATCTATTTTATATTAGAAACAATAATTTTTAAATTTCACTTTAATATCTATATATTTCAAAGTTTTTTATATTAAAATGTTTTAAGTCATATATAAAATTTTATTTAATTATAAAAAATTATTTATAATTATATAGTTTTTTAAATATTTTGTTAATTATAATTTGATTACTTATTTTTATTTTTATTTTTCTTATGGTTTGATTCGTTTTTTTATTTCAATCTTTTATTTCTATTTTTCATTTTATTTTAAAATTAAAAAAAATAAGAATGAAAATTTATCTCACATTGTCTTAATAATTTTTAATATACAAATTGCAAAATGTATAAAGTATATTTGAAAAAATTTTAATTTCTAATAGTGTTATATAGTCTTATATCAACTTTTAACTATTTTATAAGTAATAATTTTATATTATAAAATTTTGACAAAAACTTAAAAGAAAATAATGATAACAAGTGAATCATTTTTTTCAAAGCATGGAAAATTAATCCATCCATTGATATTAGCCTTTAAAATTTTCTTTGTTTTAAACTTTACTAATTTTTCACCTAATTGCTTTTAATTTAGTTAATATAATTCCAACTATTAAAAAAAAAACAAATATATCCTTTATTTTAATTTAAAATTAGTGTTATTAATGTTTAAAACACACACACATACATTCAAATTTCTATGTTTTATATTTTCTATATTTATTAATAAAAATAAAAATTACATATTGTAGACACACATAGTGTGTATGCATATAAAGTCATTGAAGTAACATGGAGAGAACAAAAAAAAACTGAGAAGCAACACGTGGTTGATAAAATACAAGATGCCTCAAAATATAAAACGAAAAATAACACAATATGGGCAAATAAAATAATGGTTGAGTTGCGCAAATATTTTCTCTTTTTCCTTTCCATTTATGCACTTTTTTCTAACCATCGAGATTTGGTTCAACAAGAACCAAAGCCAATTATTGTCCCACATGAGGAACATATTTGTTAGAATCTGAAATTTATGAGTCATGAGCTCTTTTAGAGCCTCCAGATCCATCCACTATCACAGAGTCTTCAGGTTCCTTCTCTGCTTATTGTACAATGACAATGGTTGATTGTATCTAAGTGCCACTATCTTGGACAACTCCATACAAGTCCATTTCATTCGTGTTGGCTTGTTGGGGCCTGACCTAGGTTTGAAGATGATTTAGCCAAACAAATCCCGGTACTACTGGCCCTTTCGGCAACAGTTTGCAGAGCGCGGACTGAGGTCTCACCCGAAGTAGTATGGCAGGGTGCTAGAACCAAGTTTCTGCACCCTGGGGATGTCTGATGGGTTCAAGGGGTCCGCAGTTTGACCCTGCGCACTCATCGCTACATGCACTTATCAGTACCTCGCAGCCTGTGATGTTGTCTTTGAACAACCCTACTCGGGGACCAAACAATGTTATTACCCAAGTCCTTACTAGTAGCCTGATATTAGTTGATTAACTTAGCTTATTAGTACACTTTCAGTTATACTTAACCATATTCACAAGTCATACAAGTGCATGCAGTAAATAAACAAAAAAATTGCAAATGAGATCAAACATGTAATAACTCAGTACAGATGCACAAAATTTGTAACAAAACCTTTATTTATTAATCTTTTCTCTGGTTATAGACTCGACTCTACCCTTTGTACTCAGCTGTAGGGGTTTGCGCACTCAGCTGTGGACTCTACTAGGCCTTTACGCACTCAGCTGCAGAGCCTCTTCCTACTATTACGACCCAAGATACACTTAGACACTTCTCTATGCTTCGGTTATTCTATTTATTCTATTCTATCATCATATTTTTTTCCTTTACAA
Organism: Pinus taeda; assembly: GCA_000404065.3. Lineage (NCBI taxonomy): Eukaryota > Viridiplantae > Streptophyta > Pinopsida > Pinales > Pinaceae > Pinus > Pinus taeda. Next base: position 70,529 of record APFE031586708.1, on the reverse strand, counting down.
CTTAGATCCTCGCTCTATTTATACAATCCCATGGTTCATGGACCATGGGTAGGTCGGCATTACATTCATAATTAGGGCGGACAACCTTATGACTCTAACATACATTCTATGCCTGCAATTCGTGGAGCTTTACAATAATATCACTCAAAACTTGGGCTTTGAGCCCCAAAAAATGTTGTAGGGGATTCCATGCCCAACAGTCCCCCAACACAAACATCGTGACTCACCCTCAAATCACTCTGTCGGCACGATGATCTTGGCACGGAGTCCCTCCAACTGGTCCCAAACGGTCCTGATGCTGCAACACGTTGAGATGCTACTTATTGAAACTAATGCACTCGTTCTTCTTAGGCCTCTGTTTCCAGCGTGCTGCCCTGCATCTGCGCATGCATCCCCTGAATGTGCACAAGCGTCCCCTCAATATTTGTTGTGATTGTGAAGGCCTCGTCAATCCATGGCTGGACGCACTCTTTGAGGACTACTTCCTTATGGCGTGCCGCATCCACCTGCTCCTTTAATTCCTTCGCTTGCTGCATCCTCGCAAGCCGTTGAGTGAGGACTACTATCTGCGCAGTCCCTCTGATGCTGTCGTACTGTTGCTAGAGTTCGCGTGCCTCTGTCTCTAGCCACTGGATGTTGGGATCCTCCTATAATGTCGTGAGGACCTCAAGCGCCTGTTCCAACATGTTGGTACAGTCGCGCACTACACCTCCAATCTCTTCCAACCGTGCTTCAATAGCGTTGGCACGTTGTTCTTTGATTTCTGGGGGAGTGAAAGGCTGTGCCATTAACCATAGCTCGAAGATTTGGAGATTCAGCTCTAGTTGCACCCTTGTCATCTCTTCTATCATGTCACGGACTCCACTTGCCAAACTGTGGATCTGCACTTCTACCGATAGATCTGTTGCGATGGCTAGCTCCGGGATGCGTCGGCAAGCGTCATCTACTGTGTGCACCAAATGTTGATTCTGTGAGACCAACTCGTTGCACTGCAAGTTGAGTTGTTCTATGTTAATTTTCTTCTCGCTAATAACTTGGATCACACGGATCTCCCTAGCCTACAGCTTTGTCGTTATCCCATCCTGTAGTGATATAACGTTTCCCAGGGGAGGGTAGCCAGGTTAAGGCCAATGTCTTTCATCATGTTAAGCGACATATGATCCATCACATTGGATGATACTAATGCTCCCTCTGGCAACATTGTGTTGACCATCCTTGCGCGCAACATCTACTCTGTTGCTGAAGTGCCTACTGCGACATGGGTAGATAGGGTACCTTCCTGAGGGGGGTGCACCTATAACTCCTCCAGCTATGCCCTGAGGGCCCCCAACACAGTCTGATGCTCCATCATAAACTCTTGAAGTGCTTCACTTGTGAAATCACGAACTGTCTTTCCGATGAAATGGAGATCACCTTTAGTTAAGGTGATTGGGTCAATGGCTAGCTTCGAGGCCTTGACCTTCTTCCTTGGGCCTGATTTCTCTGTGATGCTTGACTGTTTTAGCTGTGTCGATGTGGCTCCTCGATCTGCGCTCCCTTCTGTCGTTTCTGTTTCCTCTGCCTCCTGCCCTGAGGACGTTGCTTGTCCCTCGTCTACTTGTGTCATTGCCTCCTCTGTTGTTGCTGCTTCTGCGGCCTTCTTCTAATCTGTGGCCTTTTGTGCTGTTTCGTGCACCGTCGTTACCTCGGCTGCTGCTTTTTCATTCTGCCTTCTCTCGGCCACTTGGGTGATGTGCAACTTGGCATCATCCTTCTTTTTCTGTGGTACCACTTTCTCCAGTTCTACCAAATCTAGGGCACGCCACTCATGAGGCCATGTCTCCAATATAGTAAAGTTTGCATCGTCAGTGGCTACAAATGGTAGTTTCATCCACTGATTTGTCGGATCCTTCCTCGCCTTGATGTAGATGTTGTGCATATCTTCTTTGAAGTCTGCAAAACTCTACAGACTATTGTGCACCATAGGTGATAGGCGCAACCTCTTGTTGATCCACATCCAAATGCTCACTTCCATGGGCACCCAGAATTTTTTGGTGTCGTGAATCCATTTCGCATCCTTGGTGACCTAGAGCGAAGTGTACTTCGCGACCTCTGGTAACTCTCTGTCAATATTGGGGAATTGACTGTCCTCTGACAGTTCTCCTGCTACCAGCAATATGGATAAGAGAAACCACGCGTAGTGGAAGGTCTTACCCTGCTCCTGGCGACAGTTTATCAAAAATTCCTGGCAGAGGAATTCGGCCCTGTTGAACTGGACCCCCTCCTTGCACTGCTCAGCTAGCGCGACCACTAGCAACGGTACCTCATTGGCGTGACACTTCCTCATCACTTTTCTAGCCAGGAGTTGGGTGGCTATGTGCAACCCTTTGTCCTTGATGCTGGAGATGGCGTAACCCCTATTTTTCTTCTCCAGCTTATACTTTGTCTTCATGGATTATGCGAGAACCAAATCGCTACCTTTTCCAGCTATAGTCACGAGGTCCTTTCCTTTACAGGGGAGTCGAGAGATATGATGAATGAGGTCTGCCGTGATGGGAATAGGCTCCTCTAGCCATAGGTACCCATCATGCACCAGGCAGAGCAGCTGCCTGATGATGAAAATGGTGATGGCACATGGTGGAAATGTGGTATCCATAACAAGTGCAGTAACCTAGCCTTTTCCACACCGTGCACCCATTTTCACAGCGCTAATGTGATGATCGCCCCCTTGGTGTTCTGCTTCATTAAGTTCCTGGTCTCTAGGTGTGGGAACTTCTCACTATCAGTGAGGTCCCTGTATTCAAATTTCATGGTTAGCACACGGCCTAGGTGCGTGCCCTCAAATACAATACCATTAGGGAGGAGCGAGGTCTGGAGCGAGCTTTTTGTTTTGTCCAGGTCCTTCGGTACTTTGGTTTTCCCTTTCTGTGGAGGAACATACGCTGGCGGTTTGCTACAGAGCTTAATGGTTGGACATCCTCCTCCATGTCTTCTTCTTCCTCTGCTGCAGCGATCGGGGCCTGCAAGTCTTCTTCTTCCTCGTCGGTTTCTATTGTGACTGCTTTCCCCTTCTCTTCCATGGATAGTTTGCCATGTTGCGGATTCCTCGGGGACATGCGTACTGGACCCATTACCTGTTTATATTTCTTGGGCCGTGGTGTTCGCGGTGATTTTGGGATTTCTGTCATCACCCCGTCGCTTTCTAAAACATCCCCCACCATTTGGGTATGCACGGCCTTGTTGGTAGTTACCTCGTCAATCCCCAACCCATTCGTAGTGGCCATCATCCTTTCTAGACTGTATTCTGTCTCTCACAAACTTAGGGGCTCAATTATCACTCAACTCTCAACACTCTGGGCTCTGCTCAAACACTCAATTCTCAAATGACTAAGTGTTGTTCACTAGATAGCCCTGTGAGTTTTATAGTGCCTTTAGAATTCGAATTCGACTGTTCCCCCCAATTTCGGGCCATTAATGCTTTCTTAGAGCCATATTTTCCCAAATCTTGCCCATAAATCATGTCTTAATTGCCCATTGCCCACTCCATTTGGCATCAAATCGAACATCTCCTCATGAATAGTGATGCCAATGGTCACTTCCCAGCCAATCTGTGCGGCAACACAACCCTCCCTGCATGGTCGCAGACCTTGTGATGTTCTGATTCTGCGCGCATCTCCCATATCACAAAGCTCCCAGGTAGAATATTTTATAGTCCTGAACTCCCTTTCAACTGCATGGAGCGCTAAGACTATTCTTCCTATGGTTTCTCAGGTGGTCGCACCACCCGTGAAGGGCTCCATCCCGTCCTCCACCATCGTTCGCGGAGAATCCTCATCTTTCGTTGTTGTGATTGGCATCGCACATTCTACTATTTGCAATGTTCTACCCAGGTCACTACATTTGGCAATATGCGGTCCAAGCCAAAGCAAAAAACTAACCATCACGACGATAGCTTTCCAATTTGTCAGTATGACTGTACGCACCTTGCCTTGCCATCCTCAGTTTTTCGACAATAATTGCTTCCTTTATTTCATTTTCTAGCTTATTTGACCTCTGTGTCCATTAAAATGCTTTTCTCCCTTAGCCGTACCTAGTCTTTATCAAGTTCGTGAATTCTAAAGTTTTCCCATCAAATTTCTTCCTCAAGTCTTATATGTTCTATTTCCCGTAGCTGTGTGATTTCTTCGTTCCAGTCTACGTGGACCGTCGTATCTACGGGTGATGTTACGCGCAGACTAGGCTTCGCATGCTCCACACGGACTACATCCTTTGATTCATACTTCAGCTTCAGAAGCGCTTGCGCGGTCAGAGTTTTGCACATGGTCCTATAAGCCCACACAATCGCTGGTATGTGCAGGTCCTAGTTGGTGCGTCTCACATGGTGGACCCTGCTCAACACTTCACACACCTTGTCGAAGGCTTCCCCATGTATGATTTTTGGCATGCTAGGTATTATCATACTTTGTCATTCACGCACTTGTCCTTCCTGCTTCTGCTTGTTGTTCGTGTTTCCTATCGTGATAGCAATGTGCATTAGTGCGGGCTGCATACCATACACCTGTACCCATCTAGAAAGGTGAGCGCGCAGGCTGCTTTTTCCATCATGCCTAGCTTCCCCCCACATCTGAGGCTTCCCAAATCATAAGCACATCATCCTTTTGCATTTGTACCAGTTCTTAATACTTTTATTATGCGTACCCCACCACCTTGCGGGTGTTGCACGCAGTGCCTATTTTAGAGCATCAAACCGCTGCTGTTCTGGCACTGCGCTTTCAAATTCGTTCTGGAATTCATCCACCACTGTCAACTTGTCATACATTGGCAGCTCCCTTACCTCTGTTGTCACATAGTGTAGTGATCTTACCATCATGTTGCAATTGAGCATGGTTACCTCATGTAACCGGTTCTTCCATCATTCTGTTTCTTCATATAAATTGATGTGCGAGAGCTTTTGTGCTCCCACAAAATCCTACCATCGGTTGTAGGATTTACCTAGTCCTGTTTCCAAGTGGTTATCTTGTAGATACAATCTAGCTCATCGTTTCTCTCGTCATCGTGCACTAGTTTTGTGTAGCGTGATCCTTCCGCAGAATCTAAAGGTACCACTACGCGTAGTGACTTTTTCTCAAAAATGATTTTGCGCTTCTTTAGATTTATTACTCCGTTCATATGAGTGGCCCAATCTATTCCTAGTAGCATGGGATAGGGATTGTTGTCATCGACAATCTCTATCACTTCGAAATTTGCAAGCGCGCTCACACCGTCGATGTCTACCATTATTCCCTGCAATCTTCCCATTGGTAGGATCTTCTACTAGTTTTCCATTCACAATTGAATGGGAGACCACTACAATGTGAGCCTGCCCATGTGTTCCCATGTTTGCTTTGGCAGTACATTCTCGTCCGATCCGAGATCCAGAATTACTTGATCCATTTCTTACTCTCCAATTTGCATAGTCAATCTCATTTCCCTTCTTGTTCGCAATGCATGCTTTCCAAGTTTCCAGACTATGCGCAGTTCTCCTGACCTAGCACACCTAGTGATAAGTTCCTGCAGCCCTTTTACAGCCTTGTTGTTGTGCAGCAGTTTCATGCATGTCTCCAGAAAGGTAGTGAGAATTGAAGGATCCATCCTCGGTTTTAGTTAATCCTTACTGTTATCACAAAATCAGACCCCTTATAGGCTGTTGATCAGGAAGACTTTGAGTAACTATTTCAAACCAAATTTTGGCTGAGGCTTAGCCTCCTCAACCTGAGAGGGCTCTCTCACTAGGTTAAAGATTTTGATAAAGATTAGATGGCTAACTCTATGAAACAAGAGAAAAACATGAAAGGTTGAACATGATCAGTAAACATCCATTGGGCTATGGAGTCAAAGTGTGTTTCAGTACAACAGCAAGATCAATTTCACATGGAAGTCAGGGCATAGAGGGTTTTAACATGAAAGCAAAACAGAGATATAATATAGAGAACACAACCTTCATACACATGAAGGAAGTTAGAGCATCATCAATGAATTCTAAGTAACATGTGTCTATACCACTGCAAGTAAGTATATGAAGGAAGCCATGAGGAAAATCAAACATTAAAACCCTTGCTGAATCCTGAGTAGTGAAAACAACTCTTTGTATTAACCTGAAAACATACAGTCACATACAATAACACAATGTGCTTGTTTCTTTGAAAATTTCCCTCCCTTGGTGTATTATATCTTCTCCAATATATAGAGTTCATTACATGACTTATATTCCTCCTCCATCATGAGGGGAATTCGAATTCATCCTACTATGACACCTATTGATACTTAAAACTAACTATTAAATGCAAATGACGGCTAACTAGCAGTCCTAGAGACCTAATACAACTAGGAGTGTAACTCCTTATTATGATTAAACCACCTCAACTAAACATTAAATGCATTCTTTGACAAATGTAACCTCATGAAGTCGAATTTGATGAAGCCTCCCACATTATCACCTGACTGCTGATGACAAACCCTAGAAATTAGGGAACATGTTTCCCTGTTTTTAGGTTTAGGATCCTTGAAAGTTGGCACGTGGGACAAAGCTTTTATCTCCTCATCCGTGACACATTTTACGAAACTGAAGGAGGTTTTTATAGTCCATGTTGTCTTGAACAAAAATCTCTCCTGGTTTTTTGAAACACTTCTCCAGCTGTCTAGAATCTGTCCTTGAAAAACACATGTAAAACAAGAAAAATTCGTTCTCTGACATTAAGGTTTCAAAGAAAGCTTAGTATCTCCCAACTGAAAAAAATTATGAAGAAAGTGAGATAGGTTATTGTAGCTGGAGATTTTATGAAGAAAAAATCCTTCAAAATTCCAAAATACCTTTTCCTGTGACAACAAACTGTCTTTGAATATCAGGTGCAAACTGGCAAATTCTGGTTTGTGAAAAAGTGCACCTACAACAATTTCATAGCGCAAATTTAATCATAAATTTCTCCCACCTCAGAACGAATTTGAAGAAACTGAAAGAGGTTTGTGTCTTTTAGTATGTTAGGAAGAAAAGCCTCTTTCATTTTTTGAAATTGAGTTCTCATTTTCTCAGGAGAGCTTCTGGAAGTTGACTAGTAAAAGTAGAAAACAAAGATTTTTATGCTGAAACAGGCTGCTTCAGGGATTTCGTAGCACGCTACGAAAACTCCTAGTTTAGAATCCCTGATTTCGTAGTGCAACCAATGTAAATGCTGGGTTTTGCGCTACGAAAACACCTAGAGTGAGTTTTGCACTACAAAAACCTTGACACAAGTTTGACACATGGAATTTTAGGTGATGTGGGACCAGTGATGGGCAAGAACATAGCTTTGACCCTATTTGACCATACCAACAAGACTCTTTTCTAAATCTTAGACACTAAAGTGACCATGGAAAGACTAGACCAAGACTAACACCAATCCTTTGGAATCTTAGTGATGTCAAAACACATGGTGAGGCTTTTAGGACATGGAATGAGGCTGTGAAACTTTTTTTTTTTGGAAAAGAGAATGACAATTATTGTCAGATGAGATGACTCAAAACCTATAAGACTATGACTAGAAACAAGGCAAACTTTCCAAAGATTAGAACAAAAAATTTAGGGTGATAACACTTACTACCTAAAGTGGAGGCCTCTGTGAAGCTCTTCTTAGCTTCCATGAATGTCTCCTTCGCGCATTCCAAATCAAATTCAAGTTCCTTTATAGGAGCCTTGCAAACCCACACACTTTCTTCTAGCTTCTTACCTTTGTCATCTCCTGTTGTGATACCACTTCAAAGCACTATGTTTATATTTGGGTCCTCTCCATGCGGCTCAGACCTCATCATTTGTAGGTTTTGAGTCGGGGGAGGCTGGAGTACTCCTTTATCACGCAACCTCGCTATCAATGTAAAGTAGTCCTCTGTCTCATGATCAAATTGGGTACAATATAAACATGATCCTCTCATCAGGTTCATACAATCATGGGCATAGTGCCCTGGCCCTTCGCAATTATAACAAATTAGTTGTCTACGACCCCTTCCTGGTCTCATTCCACCTCAACCTTGTCCGCGCCCCTGAAATCTGGCGCGCGCCATCCATGCATTTGGATCGAGGGCTCATGTTTCCGTCTGTACTCTATAGGCAAGAGTCTGATCCATCATCAAATCGTAACTTCTACAGGTGTGCTCATCATGTCCTACCGACCTTGCAGAAATTACAGAAAAATTGTTGGGACGCCTGCGTATACTTTTGTAATACGTGATAGTTATCTGTAGTGTGTTTTCCTCCTATCTAACAGATCACTCACCATAATGCAGGCGTCGCACTCGGTCCTGCTTGTGCCTTTGATCTGAACAACATCGGCTCTCCTCCCTCCAAGTAATTCACAAAAACTAGACAATGGTCCTTGTCATGCCCCTAGCCTTTGCATTTTATGCACCATACCTCCTCGTGTGCGTCTGGCCGAGTTGTCCTGTCCTGTTTCAAACTCTGCATTTCCAGACACAAATTTTGCATTTGCATGTGGATTTGTTGGACTCCCAGACTAGGATTTTGTATTGGGGTCTTATGCAATCTCCAAAGCTTTGGCCTAGGTGGATAGCTTTTGTTGTGATAGCGTCATCCTTAAATGCGGTGTTAGTGACCCTACAAACCATGCACGGTGTTGTCCATCTGTCAAGGTCATGTTGGATTTGTGAATCATACTCTTCAGTCTCTTGTCTAGATCCCATGGGGTCTCGCTTGGAAGCATTGCGATTTACATAAACCCGATAATTGATTGTGTCTCTAATTTTGGCTTGCTAAATTCCCTGTTCAGCGTGGCTTGGATATCTGCGATCCCTGTGTTTAGATGGTCATTAGAATGCTTAATGTGCCATGTTATTGCGCAATCCCGTATCGTGCTTACTAGCATTTCCTTCTTTATATTGTCATCCATGACTCCTTGTGCTTCCCATACGACTTTTACCATGAACCAAAATTGGTCCGGATCTTCATTCCCTACTCCTCTGAATATCGACAATTTTATCGCGCTCGCCATATTGAACTGCGGTGGTGGTGGAGGTGGTGTAGGTAGAGATGGAGGTGACGATGGTGAAATCGGTAGTGGTGTAGGTGGGGGTGGTATGCGTGAAATTCGCTGCCTTATCAAACTGATCGCGCTCCTTGGAGAAACTTTCGCGAGCTCTTCCTCACTTTCCAGTCGAGGTGAAATCAAAGGGCTATTTTCTATCTCTGTGCTACCTTCGTTTCTATAGATCCTCCCACTTCGCATAGTCCCAAAAATCAATTTATTCGCATTACCCACTTTTCACACAATAACATTTTAATCCAAGTGTTCAACGATTTAATGTACTTACCTCGTGGTCCTTTGAGGAAGTGTCATTCTGCCTCGCTGTAGCTGACAGTCGTTTCTACCGCGAACTCGGTAATAAACCCTCCTATAATTCGATTGAACCAATGGTCCACAACGTGCACGATCTTATCTTCCGGTGCTTCTAGCCTGCGCACCAATTTCGGAGTCCACACACTTGGTTTATTGAGCCTACACCTTCCCTGACTACCTGCTAGCTTCACAATCGACTCATACAACTCAGAGGGGAAGGATGAAAAGAAAATTTCGTGGATTTCCATATATAAGTAGCGCTCTAACCACTGTTCCTTTGATACTATCGAATTCCTATTTTCTTGAGCTGCGAACTCGTGAATCTTTCTATCCAACCACCCTTCAATTTATTTTTTGTTGGATCTCAATGACATGACATTAGATATCCCTTATGGAGATCCTGGTCTCAGCAACGGAACCATTTGTTGGCTTGTTGGGGCCTGACTGGAGATGATTTCGCCAAACAAATCCTGGTACTACTGATCCTTTCAGCAATAGTATGTGGAGCGGACTGAGGTCTCACCCAAAGTAGTATGGGAGGGTGCTAGAACCATGTTTCCGCACCCTGGGGATGTTTGATGGGTTCAAGGGGTCCGCAGTTCGACCTTATGTGCTCATCGCTACGCCCACTTATCGGTACCTCGCAGCCTGTGATGTTGTCTTCGCGCAGCCCTACTCAGGGCCAAATAGTGTTATTACCCAAGTCCTTACTAGTAGCCTAATATTAGTTGATTAACTTAGCTTATTCCTACGCTTTTAGTTCTACTTAACCATATTCACAAGTCATACAAGTGTGCATAGTAAATAAACAATATAATTGCAAATGAGAACAAACATGTAATAACTGAGTACAGATGCACATAATTTGTAACAAAACCTTTCTTTATTAATCTTTTCTCCAGTTACAGACTCGACTCCACCCTACGCACTCAGCTGCGGACTCTATTAGGCCTCTACGCACTAAGCTACAGAGCCTCTTCATACTACTACGACCCAAGATACACTTAGACATTTATCTATGCTTCGCTTGTTCTATCCATTCTATTCTATCATCATATTTTTTTCCTTTACAACTTAGAGCCTCGCTCTATTTATATAATCCCATGATCTGCGGACCATGGTAGGCTGACATTACATTCATACTCAGGGTGGACAACACTATCTCTAACATACATTCCGCACCCGCAATTCATGAAGCTTTACAATAATATCACTCAAAACTTGGGCTTTGAGCCCCAAAACATGTTGTGGGGGGATTCCATGCCCAACAATTGGTTTTTTTGTGTTTTGGGTTATATTATTTTTTTTCATCTTCTTCATCCATAAAAGGATATTGCTCTGGGAACTCCCATCCTTTTGGTTGATTTGATTGTCTCTTCTTTTTCTTCTTGGGATTCTTCATTGTCTAGGGCACAAATGTTTTAAATGACATGTCTAATAACATATATGACACTAAAATGTCCTGTTTTCACAATATAAAACTTGTGACGAACATAAGTATTGATTTCTTAGATTTATATGATTGGGAAGTCCTTCATTGAGATTAATCTCCACACATATTCTAGCATATGTGAAGGTACCATTTTTTGTTCTTTCGAGATCCAATTTTTTGAATTTTCTTAGTGTGTTGCCTATATCTTCAAAAACCTTATGGTGTCAAAATGGAAGGGGAATATTTGAGAGCCTTACATAAACCAGCATAGTAGAGACCACCATAGTGTTTGTATCAAACTCAGGGAACCAAGGTGTAATGAAAAGCCAAACTCTACCCCAAAACCAGGGCCCTACATTTAGAGCATAGTCCAAATCCTTCTACGTTTCAAACTGTACTATGAAAAATCCTTTTATGCATAAAAAAATTTCAAAATCTAGATTCCAGGTTGAGACTATCCATTGAATGAGTGTTTTTGGTTTAGGCCAAAAGTCATTAAATATGCATATGACTGCTTTTGTTTGTAGAACAGAGAACGAGGAATTAACTTCGGGAATTTTTACTTCCAGAGAAGGAATTTTATCCATTAGTTCAACTATATATGGCCTACCTAGATTATTATGAAATTATTCTGCAAGGGTTGGAACCTTTTTTTGAGAAATTTCTTTAAAAGAGACAGGAAACCCATTAGTTTATTTTGAACCAGGGGCCCCTCCTCAGAGTTTGGTTTTCATAATAATGGTTGAGTCTTTTGAGATGTTATAGCCATTCATCTTGGAAGAGTTTATTAAAACCTTCCCATTAAATTGTAGGCATTTATAACATGATGATATTCCCCAAATTGATTCGAGATTGTTTTATAGAGAATACAAAAGAGGAGTTGTTGACCCATGTAAGTTTATATTTCCTGCTGAATATTTTTATGAAAATATGGAAAGAGGGCACCCTACTGGTCTTTGACAGAGGCATATATGTCTCAAATTGGGCCATTTTTTGCAGGGAAACCATACTAGAGGCCACCCGGGAGGGCTTGGGGGATGGAATCACCTCCAAATTAGCAGAGTGTGTGGCATGGCACATTGGTGGGATGATAATGAAAGGCATAAAAGTCGACGAGCACATCACTAAGAAAAACACCTATTTAAAAGCACAAAAGCTCCACGCACCTAAAATTCAATCCAAAGAAAACTTTTGTGAGTGAGTGGAAAAGAGAAGTTACCATGGGAATAAGATGGAACTCACTGAAAGAATGCCCACATTCGCCCATAGAGGATAATATCCCAAGATATCATGAGAACACATATTCCCCTGAAGCCATCCGCATCAAATTGACTTCATCTACAACCATGAGGTAGCCATCTAGCCCTTCACATCTCCATTGATATAGTGTATTGGGAGAAGCATAATCCAAGAACTCTACGATGATGCCATGAGAAGAAACAACAAGCAAAAGAGCCCTAGCCTCTGACGCATGAGCCATCCTCTTCTCTCCTCAATCTAAAAACCAAAATTTTCTATATTTTATATTTATACATCAAATAGTTTGTTAGAAAATGTAATATTTAAATTAAATTAAAACTAACTGTATTATTATAAAATTTAAAATCATATTATTTTGATTTCTTTTTCTTTCTATTTTATGGGGTATTTAGGCATTTTGCATTAATTTCAATCAGGATTATATCGACAAAAAATTTTAAGCTACCTTAAGGGAAACCACACCAGTAACATAAGTTCAAAGTCTTGAGGTTGCTAAAACCTTATCTAAATAGAACATCTTGTAAATAGAGACTTATAAAATAGGTTTGTTGTGTTAGGCCTTGACACACGTCCATCTAAGAAGACAAAAGAGACTACTAGTGCAAGAAAAAAATAAGTGATTCATAACATTTATTGGATAGAATCTCTAGGCATCCAAGTTGGCTGGTCACTACCCTCATTCGAGGAGACAGAGATGTTGACTATAATATCATTTTTTTCCTCCAAATATGTTGACTATAATATCATTTTTTTCCTCCAAATTTTCCTAATATAATTCTCTTGTTGAGTCCTCCTAAACATCCCTATGCAACATGAAATATTTAAACGATGTTTAACCTTATGCCGGTTTAGTACCATGATCAATAAAGTGATGAGAGTGCATGCAATTTTCCACATATAGTAAGATCTGCAACCCTTTTTTGTGAAAAAATATTTAGAAATTAAAACTATACTATCTCAATATAAATATAGAAATAAATTCATATATATTATATTTAAGGTAGATAACAAATAAGACACTTAATATATATTTTTTCATCTTTCTTATCTTAATTTATGAATAATAATATTTTATTCAATGTAACTTTTTTTCGAATATTTAATTCAATGTAATTTTTAAAAGTTTTATTACTTTAGAGATAGTTTTAATCTTCAACATTTTTTAATACGATTTAATTAAAAAAAAAAAAAAAATCCACTCGAGCGGCCTATTATACATTTCACAGATTCAGATTGTCTTTGCAAAATTGTCAACCTAGTAATAAAATAAATTGAGAAGCCAAAACGAGAGTTAGAGGTGTAGTTGAGGTGTAGTTTGTCTACTTCACAAGTGTTTTCCTGTGAATCTGTCTAGAACTTTAGCGCATACAGTTGTTTATAATGTGATTTTTTGGAAGTTTTTTTGGTGGGTTTTTCTGGTCAAAATCCAGCAGCAATTTATTGGAATAGCAAGTTTGATAGCTAGTTTTTGCACAACCAAAGCGCTCCAAGGGTTTTTCAGAGTGCTGAATGGAAATATGCAGTTAAAAATGGTTTTTTAATTGCAACAAATCAAGATTTAACTTCAATTTCTTCCCCCGGATTCCGTTACCGAAATCTCCAAAAAATCACATTATAGACAACTCCCAAAAACATCACTCCTCAATAACAATTTTTGTAAATATCTCGTAGGTAATTTAGAGCAGAGTGAGGTCATGACAACCATTTTTGTCGTCCCTGGGACGTTGAATAACGAAAGTGCTTCACGAGAATGACTTTGAGTCATAGTGGGAGGCGGAGTTGACCTCTGTAGAAAGGAGCTCAAATTATGTTAAAGAGAATGAATCACTTGGGTTACCAAGAGAATGGTGATGCAGGTGCATGCACTCAGACGGGAAAAGCTTGCTGTTCTTATGTTTTTCCTCAGTTGAAAATAGGAAGAAAAATAAGGCATGCTATCTTTCTCCAAAAGTAGGATTAGCATGGAGAATAAAACTTACTAAATGGTAAAAAGCTTAAATTATTAGGTAAAAGCAGCTTTTGTACTAAATACAAATTTACATTATGGGTAAAAAAAGAAAAAGATGTAAAAACTTAGCTGGCAAGTAGGAAAGATCTCCTTTGTAGTAAAAGTCTAGAAGTAGAAATTTTATACATGAACAATGGGAAAAAATAATGTATCCGCAGCTCTTAAAGAGAGAAAAAAACGGAGTGTCTGGTCAGAGGAAGAAGAGTGCGGAACTGTGGAAAAGATATAGTGTTTTAACTGTGTAAAAAAAGATTACTCCGCGTTGTTCAAAAATGGAGGATTGAATAAAATTTAAAGTTACTTTAAATTTCCAGCAATGCGCATACTGTTTTCTTTGATGGGATATGTATGACTGTAAATTAATTGGAAGCGTGTCAATTCATGTGTGTATGCTTGTAGAGTTAATACCATAGATATATGTATGGTATTTTGTAAGTCTTAAACTTGGACAATACAGTGCGCTATATGCAGTCCACTATAGTTTAAATTAGTGTGAATGATGTTGATTATGAGAAGGCCGAGCGGGGTTTGAATTGTATGAGTTATAAAACAGTGAAACTCATGTGCACAGTCCAAACAATTCCCATACACTGCTATTATATTTTCCACAGCGTTTATTTGTAAGATCACAAAGCGTGGGTGTGATGTTTACAGCGATGTCCATTATAATAATTCCAATACGCTGTCAATAAAGTTCAATAGTGGTTGTTTGGCAATATTACATGGTGCGAGCTGTGTTATTTTGTTAGAAGACTGTGCGTGTTTATATGCCTGTTCCACCACTTTACATCGTTTTTTTGCTGAGGTAATATGAACGCTGGTTTACTATTTTTGTGTGATTGTTTAGCTGGAGCCTGCGCGGGAAATCACTCTTTAAAATCTCGTGGAAGATGTATATACAGGCATCAGACCTGGCTTTGAATACATGTTTCATATAACTTGAGATTGGGGAAGACAAAATAGTGAATGATTTATTTCATTGAGATTGATCGAAGATTTTAAGGTATGTATTTGAATTAAGTCCAAATATTTAGTGGAGAAAATTGTGGAGTCGAAGGTATGTGGGGATAGTGTTCCATTGGAAACAAGTTTCAGTTATATGAACTGGCTGCCCTAACAAAGTGTTTTAAAGGATCCTGGTTTGCAGGTCTACCCTGCATCAAGTGGTATCAGAGCATACAATTGGCGGTGAAGTAAATCTCAGAAGCAGTAGAAGGATGGCTTTCAGGGTTGGAAGAGGACGGCATGCTGGGATGTCGAATTGAGAGAAGATGTAGAGGAGCTGCGAGCTAGGTTGGATGCACTAACCTCCAGTAGGAATATAGATGATGGAGACGTGAGTGAACCCGAAGCTGAAGCTACTGAGGAGGAAGCTGTAGAGATTTCTCCTGAGATGAAGCTCTTTCAGTCAGTGATGAGATCCACAGCCAGGCCATGGAACCAGTTAGTACCAGTATATCAAGGAGGACTAAATCCAGAAGAGATGATCGACTGGATTAATAGCATGGAGAAATTCTTCGATTATGAAGAATTGGAAGATGAGAAGAAAGTAAAGTTTGCTGTCACCAAATTAGTAGGCCATGCAGCGCTCTAGTGGGATGGTGTACAGGCGGAAAGGAGGAGACTGGGCAAGCAGCCAATCAAGAATTGGAGCAGGATGGTAGCAAAGCTTAAAGGTAAGTTTTTGCCCAGTAATTATCAGCAGACATTATTTAGACAAATGCAAAATCTTAGATAGAGAGCTTTAACAGTGAAAGAATATACAGAAAAATTTTATAAGGTGAGCATAAGAGCTGGAGAAGCCCAGAATACAGATGAGAGGGTGGCAAGATATATGAATGGCCTCAGAATGGACATTCAGGATGAGATAAGTTTACTGTCTCCAAAAACAGTAGAGGAAGCCTATCAGATAGCACTGAAGGCGGAGGAAAAACTCATGAGGAAGTCTGCCAGAGGGAGAGGGACTTTCAGAGGAAAGGAAAGTCAAGGTGGTAGTGGAAGATCTATAGCACCTGCAGAAGGAGCTAGCAGTAGCTCAACCCAGCATGCATCCACAGGAGGTGATGCAAGAGGCAGAGGGAGTTTTTCCAGAGGAAGAGGAGGCAGAGAAATAAGATGTTACAGGTGTAACAAACCGGGACATAGAGCTTTTGAGTGTCCAGAGAATGCAGACGTAAGGCAGAGAAATACAATTGTTGCTCTAGCTGAGGGAGAGGCACCAGTGACAGCAGTACCAAAAGATGAGAACACACCAGAGAAAGGAGAATCTCTGGTACTTAACACAGTTTTGATTAAATCAGCAAAGGAGGTGACTGAATCGCCGCAAAGAAAAACTTTGTTCAGGACAGTATGCAAAGTTCAAGGGAAATGTTGCCAGATGATCATTGATAGTGGCAGCACTGACAACTTGGTTTCTACAGAGGTAGTAGAGAAATTGAAGCTGAAAATAAGGAGGCACCCAACACCGTATAAAGTGTCATGGTTGCAAAAGGGACATCAACTGCTGATAAGTGAACAGTGTGAAGTAGAATTCCAAGTGGGCAAGTACAAAGATAAAATTGTTTGTGATGTGATGCCTATGGATGTGTGTCACATATTGCTTGGAATACCTTTGCAATATGACAGGGCAGCCATGCATGATGGGAAGAGGAACACCTACAAATTTGGAAAGGATGGTGTCAATCATACATTGTTGCCTTTGTAGGAGGATGTACCAGGACAGAAGACTGATTCAAAAACTCTGTTATTTGGAGGAAAGGAATACTTTGAGTAGACAGTGGATGTACAGTTGAAACAGGAAGAACTCAAAGCAGCTGAGTTGGAAGAGGAAGTTCATGCGAATGAAGAAAAGGATCAGCTGGAAGAACTAGTATCTAAACCGACAAGTGAGACTGTTAAAACTTGTAGTTTTCAAACTGACAAGTTGTGCATGAATGCAGGAACTGTAAATGAGGATGTGATGCTTCAACAATGCTACAAAGAAATTGCACTGTTGGAATACTGGTTGGAGAATCTAGGATGTGACAGGGAAAATGCAACAGATGGAAGAGTCCAATACAGTGAACAAGTACAGGAAATTGCCATGGAACCAGATGACATGGGAGAAAGACTGGTTGACAGTCTTGAGAATTCTTCAAAGGATTCTTTGAGAAGTTTGGATCAGCATACTGATGTGCTGATAGTGGAGGATTCAGAACAGTATAGTGAGATGCTGGCAAAGGAATACAAGGCATTAATGCCTTATGATTTTTATTCTAACCAGTCTTTTGTGAATGCAGGTATTATTGCAGAATATTTGACTCAATTGAGTAGTCAAATGCAGGAAGAAGAAGTTTTCTGTTCCAGAAGACAAGAGGGTGTGGATGATCGGGTGTCAGTCGGAACAGAAACAAGAATAAGAGTGAGAAGTTAGCAGGTAATAGGACAGACTGAGCAAGCCGTCTTAGCTCAGCAGGCAGCAATAAATCAACAATTTAAAGAATTATTGGGCAAAAAAATTGAGCTCATTAGAAGAATCATATTAAAAGCATCTCAGCGGGAAACATCAGCAATGAAGAGAAGCAGCGGCAAGATGAAAACAGAGATAGATTATGAAAGCGCAGCTAATGGAACAAGACAGCATAAAATATGGGGACATGGAGAAAGGCAACAAGTAACAGCAGATGGGGACTTGCAGAACAAAGTATGGGATCCAGGCGGACAACAAAAAAAAAAAAAAAAGAAGAAGCATGATCAGGAGATCATAATCATTTTCAACCTTGGGAGTCTGATGCAGGTGCATGCACTCAGAGGGGAAAAGCTTGCTGTTCCTATGTTTTTCCTCAGTTAAAAATAGGAAAAAAAATAAGGCATGCTATCTTTCTCCAAAAGTAGGATTAGCATGGAGAATAAAACTTACTAAATGGTAAAAATCTTAAATTATTAGGTAAAAGCCGCTTTTGTACTAAATAAAGATTTACATTATGGGTAAAAAAAGAAAAAGATGTAAAAACTTAGCTGCCAAGTAGGAAAGATCTCCTTTGTAGTAAAAGTCTAGAATTAGAAATTTTATGCATGAACAATGGGAAAAAATGAATGTATCGGCAGCTCTTAAGGAGAGAAAAAAACGGAGTGTCTGGTCAGAGGAAGAAGAGTGCGGACCTGTGGAAAAGATATATTGTTTTAACTGTGTAAAAAAGATTACTCCGCGCTGTTCAAAAATGGAGGATTGAATAAAATTTAGAGTTACTTTAAATTTCCAGCAATGCACATACTGTTTTCTTTGATGGGATATGTATGACTGTAAATTAATTGGAAGCGTGTCAATTCATGTGTGTATGCTTGTAGAGTTAATACCATAGATATATGTATGGTATTTTGTAACAGTCTTAAACTTGGACAATACAGTGCGCTATATGCAGTCAACTATAGTTTAAATTAGTGTGAATGATGTTGATTATGAGAAGGACGAGCGGGGTTTGAATTGTATGAGTTATAAAACAGTGAAACTCATGTGCGCTGTCCAAACAATTCCCATATGCTGCTATTATATTTTCCACAACGTTTATTTGTAAGATCACAAAGCGTGGGTGTGATGTTTACAACGATGTCCATTATAATAATTCCAATACACTGTCAATATAGTTCAATAGCGGTTGTTTGGTAATATTACATGGTGCGAGCTGTGTTATTTTGTTAGAAGACTGTGCGTGTTTATATGCCCGTTCCACCACTTTACATCGTTTTTTTGCTGAGGTAATATGAACGCTGGTTTACTATTTTTATGTGATTGTTTAGCGGGAGCCTGCGCGGGAAATCACTCTTTAAAATCTCGTGGAAGATGTATATACAGGCATTAGACATGGCTTTGAATACATGTTTCATATAACTTGAGATTGGGGAAGACAAAATAGTGAATGATTTATTTCATTGAGATTGATCGAAGATTTTAAGGTATGTATTTGAATTCAGTCCAAATATTTAGTGGAGAAAATTGTGGAGTCGAAGGTATGTGGGGATAGTGTTCCATTGGAAACAAGTTTCAGTTATATGAACTGGCTTCCCTAGCAAAGTGTTTTAAAGGATCCTGGTTTGCAGGTCTACCCTGCATCAAATGGTCTTCGTAAAGGAGGACTCGAAATAAGAACATAATTGTGGGTTATCAGCGTGAGTCACACTGTAGTAGTGGTAAGAAGTTGGCACTTGAATTCTTTTTTGGGCTGTAGTGGTTGCAAATGTGGGTCCCGTCACAAGTCTGATTCTCAATTTAAAATCCAAAGTAAAGGGTCCTGTGATAGAGGAAGTCTCACTATAGTCGGGGCCAACCATAATTAGAAGCGACACTGTTTTGGGAGAGCAGAACGAAGGCCTCGATCTCGAGTTATTATGGAGCCCAGACTCATGACTTGCCTTGGGATTGTGCTTGCTTGGGACTTTCATGTGGATGCTACAATTATGATTTGTATTTAAAATTTTGAAGCGATTCCCTCAAGAATTTTTGTGTGGAGATAGTAAATAAACACACGGTCGATACATTTTCATTGGTGCACTGATATTTTCTGAAAAATAAATAAAAATAAATCGAAGAATGGGAGATCTCGTATATCAGTTTTTGCATAGCACTCCTCCAAAACCAAGCATCGTGTATGTTATTTTCTGAAAAAAAATTAAAAAAAAAAAAATCTAAGAATGGGAGATCTCATACATCAGCTTTTGCATAGCACTTCTCCAAAACCAAGCATCGTGTATGTCTAGAGAATGCCAGGATTATTGCAAGGAAAGATCATTATCAAATGAGAAAAATTAGAGAGGCTATTGAAATTATGAAGGGTCCACATAACCTCAATAGGGACAATGAAAATGAGATTAGTGGAAACTGGCTCTCCCTGATTAGACATATCAATCCCTTGAGACCTTTCGAGGAGTAATACATCAGGTTTGTCCCCTACCTCCACCTTAATTTCTAAACTCTCTCTCCATTAGTTAATTAATTAATTATAAATATTTTTATAATTTAAATAATTTTATGTTATATAATATTACATAATTAATATTCTTACTCTCTCTCCATTAGTTAATAGTTAATAGTATAAAATAGTATAATAAATAGGTTAAAATTAAATATTCTATTTTATTGCATTAAGTATTAAACACTAATAAAAAAATTTTACATTTACAAATGAAATAAATAGATTTAATATTTATACTTTATTATGAGGCAATAAAGTATTTATTATTTCATAAGGCAATTAAAGAATTAATATTATTTATAAATAATTGAATTAAACTTGACATAAACTATTTATTAATTAGTAACATAATATAATAAGTTCTATTAAAATTTAAATAAATTTAGATAAATTAGAAGGAAGAAATAAATTTATGAAATAAATTCATGAATTAATTATCTAATAATTCATATCAAATTAAAACAATAAAAATTAAATAGGTTATATATTTTGGAATTAGTCGCCTTCTTCTTTAACTTATCAAGCCATTAGGTTTCTATTTATCCGTCCTGGTCGGAAAAATTCTTCTCTCAGTCTATCACTCATTTTCTATCTTGATGATGGATCCCCTTTGGGGTTCGAAATGTCGATCTAATGAACAAAATACTGTGGATAATCTAGATCATATTTTTCCAAAAAAAATCTACATTGTTGCTGCATTACATGAGAATGTGGGTCACTTCTGATCTTTACTTTAAGATTTGTATTTAAAATTTTGAAGCGATTCCCTTAAGAATTTTCGTGTGGAGGTAGTAAATAAACACACGGTCGATAGCTTTTCATCAGTGCATTGATATTTTCTGAAATAAATAAATAAATAAATAAAATCTACATTGTCGCTGCATTACATGAGAATGTGGGTCACTTCTAATCTTCACTTTATTTGAGTCTGTTTCTCTCATCTCGATCACTATTATATTCCGATCGTGTCAAACCAAGTAGATGCTTGAAACATTATAGGGACGACAACCAAACTACACAGATTTCTGAGCTATTATAGAGAAGAAAAAGGATATTTCATACTTATAGAAGTTTTTTTTTTTCTACTATTATTCCACATACACAGCAATAACTTGTTCTGTTATGTGATTTGAATCATTCACTGTGATCCATGTTCAACTTTTTCTTTGTCAATTTTCTTCCTTTCCCACTATAGTATCCAACTTAATGCATGTTTCTCCCTATTGTACATTCTCCAACGCAATTGGTTTCATATGGTTCTCCATACTGTATATTCTCCAATGGAGTCACTTACTATCCCAAAGTAGTGCTCTTGCATATATTGGATTCTATAATGACTACCTACAGATGCTAAACTTACATGATTTTTGCATTACTCATGAAATCCTATTGCATCTTTGTATGAAACACAAAGGAAGATGACAAACCATAATTAGTTTCTAGAAGAACCCAACATGTACAACATAGCTATTTCATTATTTATTCTTACAACCCTTCTTCAAATTTTGTGTTACATTGGATTTTGTCATGGAAGGTTGTATGATTAAGATATTGCCATACTTGAAGAAATCAGGAATGGGTTGCATGATTTCCTTGGTTCTGTATTCGTCTAGTCATGGGACTTCGACTCCAATGACCCTTGAAATTCATTCAGTGGTGTAATGTGTAGGAAGATTGATCCATAAACTTTTGTGGATATTCCACTGGACAATTCATCACAACAATTCTAATAATATTATATTAAAACTCTGAAAATTCTACATTATTAAAATTTATTAAACTTTAGGATAAGTGAATTTAACTATAATTACTCAATGCATGTGAATGTAAATTATGGAGAAAAATAGAGAATGAAAAAATAAGCACACATACACACAAGACACAAGATATGCTATTTGAGAAACCCTTTCAGGAGAAAACCTAGTTGGAAGGTGAGGTCGCTTCACTCTCTTTCTCTGTCTGGAAATATGGCTGCAAATACAAAGAAGTAATGCTTGTGGCCTGTGGGTTGCTATAGTGCACATATCCTCTGTGTGTGCTCTAACTCTTACCTCTCTTGCGTACCTTTTCTCAGCTATGGAACACAATTCTCTCGAAAGAATTGAATGCCTCTTCCTCCTAGTGACTCAATTATAACATGGCCTAATAGCTTACTAGTGGTTAATTTTGACTACATTAACTCTTAACTAGAGTTACAATATAGACTATTCTAGAGATTTTTACATCACAAACACATCGCTAGCCCCTTTTCCATAAATAATGGGGCTAACGCAACATCCTCCCGAACTATAGGTGTGAAAACAAGAAGATCAACTTTTGAGTGACATAACTTTTGCATATGGACTTTGATGCACTTCTTGCCCCGTTGGAAAGGTCTCTATGTGTAGAATAACATGAATTTCTTTCACCAAAGTAACAAATTTTTACCCCCAAAAAATGTCGTTTGATGCCTCAAAACTCTCTTGGAAACTTTCAGACCATGTTGCATCAAACTAGGTCTCACCGGTAAAAACGATCCCGTGAGCTAGTTCCTCCACTTTTTCCACTCTAAATGCATCGATATGGATGACAAAGATAGGGACAATGACAAAACTACACATATTTCTGGGATATTATAGAGAAGAAAAATGATATTTAATAGTTAGAAGTTAGTGTTTTTCTACTATTATTCCACATACACAACAATAATTTCTTTTGTTCTGTGACTTGAGTCATTCACTGTGATCCATGTTCAACTTTTTCTTTGGTAGTTTGCTTCCTTTCCCACTATAGTATCCATCTTAATGCGTGTTTATCCATATTGTACATTCTCCAACGCAATTGGTCTCGTGTGGTTCTCCATACCGTGCAGTCTCTAATGGAGCCACTTAATATCCCCAAATAGTGCTCTCGCATATATTGGGTTCTATAATGACTACCTACATATGCTAAACGTACATGATTTTTGCATTACTCATGAAATCCTATTGCATCTTTGTATGAATCAAAAAGGCATCTGATAGCCCATAATTAGTTTATAGCAGAATCCAACATGTAAAACAAAGTTATTTCACTATTTATTCTTACAACCTTGCTTCAACTTATGTGTTACATTAGATTTTGTCATGGAATGCTACATGATTAAGATATTGCCATACTTAAAGAAATCAGGAATGGGTTGCATGATTTCCCTGTTTTTGTATTCATCTATTCATGGAACTTCGACTCTAATGACCCTTGAATTTCATTCAATTGTGTAATGTGCAGACAGATAGATGGGTTTTTTCAAGTTCAAACCCTAAATATTGGCAGCTAGCTAGCTAGTTCCCATGGAATGAAGGGTTAGATGAGTCCATCATTGGGTGAAAATTTTAGAAAAAAAGGCAATGGTAATGTCAAAGGATGCTCGTAAAGGGTTTGACAAAATTCTTCAATGAGATGATGGTTTCATTGGTGAGATGCAATCATGGGTATGAGCTTTGTTGATGAGAGATCACATGGAATAAGTGAAATCATGTTAAAAGGATAGATCGAAGTATGAATAAAGAAAAATATAAAAGAGAGAGAGAGCTGGTATGAATAAAATGAAAATAAAGATGTAGTCAATGAAGGAGCCAATGTGTAATAAGTGAACACCCTAAAGATTTTGGTCCAAGGAAAATGTTCCATAAGAAGTTGTAAGACCTAATGTTCAGGAAGACATGTTGTGTGGAAGCACACATAGTTATAAGGCCTTAAGAGCTTGCTCAGGCATACATGTAGTGCAAGTGGAACATGGAGTCATTAAGATGTGGAATGGACCATTTGGAGAGGTACCAGGGTTGTTAGGCCCCTATACTACTATTGTAACCCCTTATCGTTATTAGTACAACCCCCTTATTATATTGATGTACCCATGTAGTGCAAATATTGTTACTATTGTGCCCCATAGAAGCCCACTATTGTTATTATTGTGCCCTTACATTATTATTGTTATGTCGGC
>APFE031586708.1:19204-30378 GCA_000404065.3 Pinus taeda | reverse complement strand
TTTATTTTCCAAAGGGAAAAATACCCATTATTTTATTTAAATGAACTAAATTAGATACTTAAAACATTCAATAAGATAAGTCTCCTGGCTTATGTGCAAAGAGAATAAACTAAAAAAATTACATAAGAACTTGAGAAGTTAAGTGTGATAATAGTCATTTAACATTTTTTTTTGCCTTTCTTTTTCTAGACCTTATGTCGTCCCCCTGAGTTAGGATCTACTAGCACCATTGCCAATTCACTTCATGTTGGCTTCATTAGAAGTTATTTGTCTGAATTTGAGATCTCACATGAGCTCTTTTCATAGCCCTTGTCCCAATTTGTTTGTGTAGCTTCTTTTTTGTATTGATCTGGTGCTTATAACTCTTTTGTTTTGGTGACATTTTGCATATGGGTTATGTTTCCATTCTGGACTAGAGCATCCCCTTCTATTTGGTTTGGAGGGTTCTCTATGGTTTCTTGTTCTTCTTCTTCTGAGAGGTAGGGATCAAAAGGTTATCATCCCTTTATATTTCGAGCTTGCCCCTTTTTATTTTTTTGGGATATTTTTTGCATGCGGGCACGTGTTCTACAAGTGTCCCATTTGGTAACATATTCGACATCTAAATGCATAGTCCAAAAATTGGGTCCACTGAACATTTTTATGTTTCAATTGAATACGATCAAGTAGACCTTTATTAAGGTCTATTTCCACACAGAATTTGATGAAGTTAAATATACCTTTCTTCGTCTTTTCGAGGTCCATCTTTTTTAATGATCCTAAGCTGTTTTTGATTTCGTCTAGAACCTTGTGGTTTCAAAAAGGAAGGGGGAGATTTGGTAGCCTCACTCATATTGACATGGTTTAGACCACCATTTTTTGGCATAAAAATATAGGAACCAAGGGGTGATGAAGAGCCCAACTCTTCCCTAGAACTAGGGCCCATCATGCAATAATTTCTCTATATCTTCCTGAGTCTTGAATTGAATAATAAACAAACCCTTGGAGCATAGATAAATATCACAATTATGTTTCCAAGTTGAAAAGTGCCACTGGTGTAAAGCATCAGATCTAGGCCAAAAATCATTGAACCTACAGATCACAACCCTAGATTGGAGAGCATAAAAGAGATGGTTCACCTCTGATAGGTTAACCTCCATGGAAGACACTTGTTTCGTTTGTTCTACAATGTAAGGTCCTGGGATGTGTAGATGCGCATCCGTTCGATTAGAGCCCTTTCCTGGTTCTGCATCCTTGTAGGAGATAGAACCATCATGGTTTATGTATCACTAAGCACCTCCACGTAGCTTCAGGTTCAAGATTATGGTAGAGTTCCTTGAAATGTGGTAGTGAGGAAAGGAGAGGCTTCCCGTTTAGGTTCTTGATGAATATCTGGATGTCCTCTTGTTTTAGCTCATCCTTTTTTCCTTCTTGTCCATATCGGTGAGAGTGGGGGATGGGGGGGCGGGGAGTGTTCTCCTATCAAATCTATGCCATTCATGAAGATGAATGATGACTCCTTTGTTGCCTTGATGAGTTTGGAGAGAAAAAATTAGCACTCCCATTTGGATGTCAAAGGGTGCATCCTCAGTAGAAACCTTGTTGGTGGGCATACTATTTTCACGAAGTTTGAATTCAATGTAGATCATGATCCTCACGTTGGAGGCTCCATCCTTCCTTCTCATTAAATGGTTCATGAAGTTGAGATATCCTCATAGTATTTTCAACCCTTATTGAAACATGACAAGATTTGCATCCCTTGAAAACAAGATCTCTATATTTGTAGTTGTGGCCTCCTTCAACTTGTAGTGCCATGCCTTGATAAATTTCCTTGCATAAACTATAATGCCTCCATCCAATAGTGCATCCCCATCACCCATCAGGTGGTAGCTACCTGCGTTCCTTAACAACATGAGCACCTAAAAAACCTTAACTCCCAACTCTACCACCTATTTTCTTGATAAGTTTATGTGTGACTCTCTCTGTCACACCCCTATCTCAATGGTAGTCTTCCAACCACACATAGGTGGGTGCAACAACACTACACTTTTTCTTTTCACTGATACTTAAGTGTATGGACTATGCCTAGCAAAACAGTTAGTTAATTCTCCAATAAGTGTTCAACAATGCAGTGGAATAAACATTCATCAACAATTATCTTCTTCAATTATATTTCATTAATATGCAGCAGAAATCACAATGATACCACAAGTACAGCCATATATACTTGGGAGGGGAAACTCCCATAATGTTTTCCCAATTCAGTTTATAACAAAACTTCAATAATATAAAAGTATACAAATTTACATTTGATTCGTGTAACCAACCATTCGGCCTACACACTTAGACAATTTTACTAAATTCCACCATGCAGCGATGCCCAAGCCATACAGCTCGTGCCGCCCCTCACTCTTGTTCTTCTACGATATGAAGTCTGAGTTCAGATAGTTGTTATGACATCAAACTCTCCTCAATATATACGAGTTCCATTTCGACCATGGTACCCCAAACGCCACGACACTTCACCTCCCCACACATCGGCCCAAGTGCATGAGTGTAGGTTTGCTTGCTTGATACACTCGTCGGCTCGACCTCCAAATAGTATGTTGCTGCCCTCTGTCGTACAAGTTGATACCACTCGAGTTAGACTAGCCACCTGCTCGCCCAACCTTCATACTCAATTGCACCTCCGTTCTCCAGCTCCACTCGCTCCACGGGTCACCAGTATCAAGTGTGGGTGTGCCCGACCGCTCACTGTGACGCCTCGCCCATGGGTGCCTCACCCGGGTGCGCGCCTTCTTAAATGCCCAACTTAGGTCGCCCAACACATTCACCCATTACACACTCCCATTGCACATCTCATCGTACGACCCATTACATATAACCGACATCTACCTGAGAGTCACCTTTAACCAAATGTACTAACTCAAGTCACCTTTAACCGAATGCGAGCACCCATCGCACTTTCATTGTGACCGCATGCCTTTAACTACGGTCATTGGATTTTCAACTCTCTCAGGTGCTTGCCAACTCGAGGCCATAACATCCTCCACCACTCTAGAAATGTTGTCGTCATCGAGAACACCATCATCATCAACTATCACAAAGTGTCACTAGCTCCAGCATCCACTATCGATGCCACCTAACTTTGCTCAATATCGCATAAACCTCCATTAAGGTCCATGTCTCAAAAGAATGGGAAAATCTCCTCAATCCATGATCATCAACCACACCTGTCACAACTCCACATGTTTCTCCCCCATGGAAGGTCAGTCCCCCTCAACATAAGCTACATGTTACCACCGAAACATATATCGTGTTGACTCATCATGTGTTGTCATTATGTAAAATCTCTACCATGATACTCCATCCAACACAACATATCTCGGTCATCCCTTGATACATCTCTGACAAATCTCGGTGCACTGCATGTCCCCATGGCTCGAAATAGTTGGGTAATAATCCCAATTGTCACATCCAAATCCATGATAATGCTCCTCCTCATGCCACCGTTGGTCATTTCTCTAACATCCTATCATAGTATCAACAATCAAGAATCAATCCCAAGTGTAAAATAATCCTTGCTCAGGTCCATGAAGTAACCCTCATCTCATCTGCAACATGCTGCCATGAATGCTAATGTCCATCTATTTCTCACGGTGATGTCCCAACAACCACATCCATCCAAGCATCATCATAATGTGTAGAAGAGAGACCTCATCCCCAAAGGCCCCTTTGTTAGGGTGGTGCAACCCTTCTCATCATCTAGGCACTAGACACACCCACTTCCAAAGGTCTATCGAGTGAGAAGGGCCACAAATTTGCCTCCCTAGCTCTCATCCACACATGTATTTGATTGATGCTGCATCCTCAAGTACTCATGCATAACAACAACCTCCTCATGTGTATATCCAATCTTCCCAAGCTTGTCCTTCGTCAACTAAAAGTCATATATGCCCATGGCATACCTGCAAAAGTCCACAATTCCAGTTGGATATCTACCTACATAACCTTTCCCAACCAATTCCTTAGAAGAAGTACTCAGACTTCCCCTCTCATTAGCAACTCCCTAGTGAAGTCTCTAAGTAGGAGATGCACCTTCCATTTTCCTCAAGATGTGTGGAATTGCCTTTCCACCTCCATCTTTCTTCCTAGCTCTCGCAACAAAATCAATCATCCTCTTTTCTTTCATTGCTCGAGTCATACATACAAGTTCTCTTTGCTCCACATAATCATGCTTCACATCAGGATCCTTTGGATACAAATTCATTGAAGCAATCCTCGGTTGATATCGCAAGTGACTTTTCCTTGTCATCGAAACAATAATGGTCTGTTCTCCAGCTGTAATCAACAGTATGTCATGGTCCACCATTGGTATGGATTTTGCAGCGATCAAGAAGTATTGCCCCAGCACCATAGCATGATCATCCATATAAACCACTTTCAAATCCAACCTACCAAACCACAAACCCACTCGCACTTGTGTATTCTTCAAAACACTTGTCACAACATTCATTGTAGATTTTATAGCTTTGAAAGCACTCAAATCTCTTTCCACTTCATCTTTCTTCCCAAAAGATGTTGTTGCCCTCCTGCTAAGGAAACAATGTGTAGCCCCCATATCAACCAATGCAACAAACTTCTTGCCATGTACGATTACCTGCGCCAAACTCAATCTCAAGGAATCTCCATCCTTTGTAGTCTTTTTCTTGCATCTTACCTCAACAAACTTCTTCAACAACTCAACCTCAGAGCAGTCTTTTGACTTTCGTTTCAACTTTACTATTCTCTTAAGTTATGGAATCTACCCTTTCGGTTCATTTGAGTAATCTAATCTCGATCTACCTTCAGTTCCATCAAGCTTCCCCTTCATCTCATCCTGCTCAAGTGCACCTACTTGGCACGCATCGACCTCCACTCGAAGTGACCCAACCATCCACATATCATCCTGCATGGCTCGGTAATAACCTCTAAGTATGTCAATGAAATCAAGCTCAACTTCTTCTATAACAACAGGTTTACGATCAAGAAAGTCCCTCTTGATCTCATCCTCAAGTCCCTTGACTTTAGTTTGCAACATGGTATTTCTCCCCCTTAAGTGAACTCATTCATCCATGAGTTCTTGGAGTTTTCAATCACCCTATTGTATCTTCTCATCAAGTTCATCAAGTTCAGTAAACATTCCATGAAGATTATCCAATTCCTTCTGCACCCCCACTATCCCATCTCCAATGTGCCCCAAGAGTTGCCACTCTTGCACAAGAGCCTCTTAGCATTGTTGCTTCTTGTCCTTCCAATAACTTGTCATGTCTTCAAGCTTTTGAAAAACTCTTTTTCCCATCTTCCTTTGTTCGACTTGGCCCAAGCTCAATGCTTCACCAGTTGCATCACTTCAATCTTCAAATCAAAGCCTTGCGGAAAGTGGACTTTGATATCATCTATCACACCCCTATCCCAGTGGTAGTTTTCTAGCCACATATAGGCGAGTGCGGCACCACTACACTTTTTATTTTTACCAATACTTAAGTGTATGGACTACGCCTAACACAACACTTAGTTAATTCTCCAATACGTGTTCAACAATGCAGTGGAATAAACATTCATCAACAGTTATCTTCTTCAATTATATTTCATCAGTATACAGTGGAAATCACAATGCTACCAGAAGTATGCCCATATATACTTGGGAGGGGTAACTCTCATAAATTTTGCCCAATTCAGTTTATAACAAAACTTCAATAATATACAAGTATACAAATTTACAGCTAAGTCATGCAACCAACCATTTGGCCAGCACACTTAGACAATTTTACCAAAGACCATTAGGCAATTGTGCCCAAGTTGTGCAGCTCGTGCTGCCCCTTGCTCTTATTCTTCTACGATATGAAGTCTGAGTTCTAATGGTTGTTATGCCATCGAACTCTCCCCAATATATACGAGTTCCATTTCGACCATGGCACCCCAAATTCCATGACACTTCGCCTCCCCACATGTCGGCACAAGTGCATAAGTGTAAGTCGACCTACTCGATACACTCATTAACTCAACCTCCAAGTAATATGTCATTTCCATCCATCATATAAGTTGTTTCCGCTCAGGTCGACCTATCCACCCACTCGCCCAACCTTCATACTTGGTTGCACCTCCATTCTCCAACTTTGCTCGGTACACCAATCGTTGCATGGGTTGCCCATATCAAGTATGGGTGCACTCGAACACTCATCGTGTCGCCTCGCCCGGGTGTGCGCCCGCCTGAACATCCAACTCGGGTAACCTGGCGTGCTCGCTTATCTCAAACTCCCATCACAGATCTTGTCTCACATCTCATCAAATGACTCGTCACATATAACTGACATCTACCTCTGAGTCG
Source organism: Pinus taeda (assembly GCA_000404065.3). Lineage (NCBI taxonomy): Eukaryota > Viridiplantae > Streptophyta > Pinopsida > Pinales > Pinaceae > Pinus > Pinus taeda. The sequence goes on along the minus strand of APFE031586708.1, from coordinate 24,029 downwards.
CCTTTAACCGAGCATGGCTGCCCATCGCACTTTCGTCGCGACCGCATGTCATTAACCACTATCGTCGGTTTTTCGACTCTCTCGAGTGCTCGCCAACTTGAGGCATTGACACTCTCCCTATGAAGGTAAAATGATTTTATATAATAAAAATTTGCCAAATTTTTAAAGAAATAATGAAAATTTCTTCTTTTTCTTTTTGTTAAAAACTAAAAAGTAACCCACTTATTAATATTATTCTACAAATTTTTCCTCATTTCAATTTTAATTATACTACAACCTCATTAATATAATTAGAATGATTGTAAAAATATAAAACAAATACATGGGACACACATTTTTTTACTTTAATTTATAAAAACCAACCTAGATCAATCTTAACTACGGATCTATCAAGTGCCAAGAGGGATCAAATATCTCGAGGTGCAAACCTATTTTTCGAGTACAAAACTTGAGGAAAGGTTTGTACCTTGAGAGATTTGATCCCTCTCGATGCTTGATAGATCCAGAGTTAAGATGGATCTAGGTTGGTTTCAGTCATGTGTGGGCAAGGAAAATCTATCGAAGATATGATTAATTTTATCAATACTATGTAAATACATGTAATATTAATATAATCATTTTAAATATGTTAAATATGTTTGAGATTATTTTAATTATAAATTTCCTTAGTTGCCTCACTTTGTTGAGATGATAAATATTGTTAATAACTTTAATGATGAAAAATGATGAAATAAAAATTTAGAATGCAAAGTGACAATGTAATAGTATTGAATGATAGAAAATGTGAATAATAAGAATGTAGTTAATTACAAATAGCCTTTATTGTGATCAATCTCAAACTATTTTCTTAGACTATTATTCTTATTGTCACCCTTATTAGTTTTTCCATCTTTTTGTATCAATTATATCTTTAGCTCGAAGTGTTGTATTAAACATCATACCTTGTCTCTCTTGGTCTCCAATATTAATAAGTTGAATTACTATAACACAAAAATCAAAGTACATTGCTAATAAATTTTTGTGCTTACACTGAAATCAATGGACATTGTTAATCCAATCACTTTAAAATTAATGTACCATCATACATCGAATTACATCAAATTAGAATTCAACATCTACATTAAAATCAACGCATTTAATGCAAGTAATCAAATAAGATTAGAAACCAACTTCTACACTAAAATCAATGCATCTAATGCAAACAATCAAATAATATTAGAAATCAACATATACATCAAATCAATGCATCTATTGCAAGTAAACAAATATGATCAGAAACCAACATCTACACTAGAATCAATGCATTTAGTGCAAGCAATCAAATAGGATTATAAGTCACCATCTACATTGAAATCAATGCATTTAGTGAAAGCAATCAAATAGGATTAGAAATCATTTACATTGAAATCAATGCATCTAGTGAAAACAATAAAATATAATTAGAAATCAAAATCTACATTGAAATCAATGCATCTAGTGCAAGAAATCAAATATCATTAGAAATCAACATCTACACTAAAATCAATGCATCTAGTGTAAGAAATAAAATAGGATTATAAATCATCATCTACATTGAAATCAATGCATCTAGTGAAATAAATCTTCTTTCCTCTCTCCCCCCTCCATCTATATCTATATCTCCCTCCATATCTCCTTCTTTGTCTCTCTATCTCACCCCCTGAAACACACACACTCTCACTCCATATTTATCAATGTATTTGTCTCTCCCTCTCTCAATCTCTATATTCTTCCCTCTCTTCACCTTTCATCAATATCTCTAACTCCCTTTGTCTCTCTATATCACCCCCAAAACATACACTCTCTTTCTCCAATCTATCTATCTATCCCTCCCTCCTCCTCTCCCTCTCTGTTTCTCTCTCTTCCTCTCTACCACTTCTCTCTATTTCCTCCTTTTGTCCTCTCTCCCTCTCTCTCCATCTTCCTTGTCACTCCCTCTCTCTCACTCCACCTTTATCTCTCTATGTATTTATTCTTCCCTTCCTTTCTCTCCTCTCTCTTCCTTCCTCTCTCCCATTCTCTCACACCTCTCTCTCTCTCTCTCTCTCTTTATTCTCCAACTCTGTTACTATATCCCTCCCTCTGTCCTTCTCTCTCCTTTTCTCACCCTTATCTCCATCTCTCCTTCTTTGTCTCTTTATCTCACCCCAAAACATACACACTCTCTCTCGATCTCTCCCTTGTCATTCCCTCCCTCTATCTCTCTCCAACTATGTTATTTTATCCCTCCCTCTCTCCTTATCTCTCCTTCTCTCCCCCCTTGTCTCCTTCTCTCCTTCTTTGACTATGTATATCACCCCTAAATATACACACTCTTTCTCCATATCTCCCTTGTCACTCCCTCTCTATCTCTCCACTTCTTACTCTCTATGTCTTTATTCTTTCCTCCCTCTCTCCCCCTCCAACTCCATCTCTCTATCCCTCCCTCTCTACCCCTCCAACTCCATCTCTCTATCCCTCCCTCTCTCCTCATGTCTCTCAAGTCCTCTCTCTCATCCTTTCTCTCTCTCCTTTTCTCTCCTACCTCCCTCTCTCTTCCCCCATCTCTCTCTCTCTCTCTCTGCCCTCCAATTCTCTCATTAACTCCCTCCCTCTCTTCTTCTCTACATTTGGTGAAAACAATAAAATATAATTAGAAATCAATGTATCTAGTGCAAGAAATAAAATATCATTAGAAATCAACATCTACACTAAAATCAATGAATCTAGTGAAATCAATCAAATAGGATTATAAATCATCATCTACAATGAAATCAATGCATCTAGTGAAATAAATCTTCTTTCCTCTCTCCCCCATCCATATATATCTATATCTCCCACCATATCTCCTTATTTGTCTCTCTATCTCACCCCCCCAAACACACACACACACTCTCACTCCATATTTATCATTTTCTCTATCTCTCCCTCTCTCCATCTCTATCTTCTTCCCTCTCTTCACCTTCCATCAATATCTCTAACTCCCTTTCTCTCTCTATATCACCCACAAAACATACACTCTCTTTCTCCAAACTATCTATCCATCCCTCCGTCCTCCTCTCCCTCTCTGTCTCTCTCTCTTCCTCTCTACCACTTCTCTCTCTTTCCTCCTACTGTCCTCTCTCCCTCTCTCTCCATATTCCTTGTCACCCCCCTCTCTCTCCACCTTTATCTCTCTATGCATTTCTTCTTCCCTCCCTTTCTCTCCTCTCTCTTCCTTCCTCTCTTTCGTTCTCTCACACCTCTCTCTCTCTCTCTCTCTCTCTCTCTCTCTCTCTCTCTCTCTCTCTTTATTCTCCAACTATGTTACTATATCCCTATATCTCTCCTTCTCTCTCCCTTGTTCACCTTTATCTCCATATCTCCTTCTTTGTATCTTTATCTCACCACCAAACATACACACTCTCTCTCCATCTCTCCCTTGTCACTCCCTCTCTCTCTCTCTCTCCAACTATGTTACTTTATCCCTCCCTCTCTCCTTCTCTCTCCTTCTCTCCCCCCTTCTCTCCTTCTCTCCTTCTTTTTCTATGTATATCACCCCTAAATATACACACTCTCTCTCTCCATATATCCCTTGTCACTCCCTGTATGTCTCTCCACTTCTTACTCTCTATGTCCTTATTCTTCCCTCCTTCTCTCCCCCTCCAACTCCATATCTCTACCCCTCCCTCTCTACTCATGTCTCTCAAGTCCTCTCTCTCATCCTTTCTCTCTCTCCCTTTCTCTCCTCCCTCCCTCTCTCTTCCCCTATCTCTCTCTCTCTCTGCCCTCCAATTCTCTCATTATCTTCCTCCCCTTGTCCTGCTCTCTCTCCCTTCTCCATCTTTGTGTCTCCCTCTCCCTCTTTTACCCTTCTCTACCTCTCACACTCCTCTCCATCCCTCTCCCTTCATTCCTCCTCTCTCCTCTCCTTTAGTTTATCTCCATCTCTCCTTTGTGACTCCCCTTCTCTGTCCACCTCTATCACTCTATGTCTTTGTTCTTCCCTCCCATATATATATAGAGTTAATATATATCATGATATATTATATTATAATATAACAAATTTAATGTTATATTAATCTAAGTTATAATTAATAATATTAATCTTATTAATATTCTAATATGAATATTAATTAAATAATAATAATAATCTGTTAATATTATATTTGGGTAATAATGTCTTTTACATGGTATTAATAATAATTTGGCCATTAGCTTCAAAACTAAATAAAATACCCTCTTTTTTTTAGTGTTCATAAAATATAAAGTGGAATTATGGAGGTAAATATTAAAAAGAGGTCTATTTATATTTTTATTGATTCACACATCTCTTTTATTTACCGTCGTATTTGGCCCAAGCTTGTTATATAATTAAGATTGTTGATTTCTAAACTTATTTAATAATATATATATATATATATATCATATATCTATATCTATATATATATATATATATTATATATATATATATATATATATATATAATATATATAATATATATATATATATAAATTTTACCATACCTCTTTTATAAATATGGTATTTGGACTATGGTATTTAGCCCATGGTATTTGGCCCATAGGATTCACCTAATTTTTAATTTTTTTGAATTTTAGTTAATATAAAGAGTTTTATGGAGTAAATATAAAAAGAGGTTTTATTTATTTACCATACCTCTAGTTTATTTATATTTTTATTTATTTACCCTATCTCTTTTTGAGTGTTCATAAACATATTTATATTTTAAATTTATATTGGGTTTATAGATAATAATAATTAGATTGATTTCTTTTAACATACCCCGTACTGTATCTCTTTTTGAGTGCTTGTAAACCTATTTATATTT
>APFE031586704.1:0-28878 GCA_000404065.3 Pinus taeda | reverse complement strand
TGTTTCCCACCTCCCTTTAACACACATGCATTTTCTAATTACAATTGTGACTAAACACCTCCCTTTAACACACATGCATTTTCTAATTACAATTGTGACTAAACACGCTTGACATGTGGTTGAGTGTTATCATATTTATTTATGCTACATGTCATGCAATATTCTTCATTGTTGATATATTGATGCTACATTTTCATACAAATGAATGTAATATTCTTCACCATGGATATGCTTTCAATACTTGACCTTTAATTAGACAAATAGATGGGTTTCCATTTTTCACATTTTGTAGACACGTAGAAGTAGAGTTTCGTTAGCTTCATCATTTAAACATGTCAACCAAGATCTGTTTTGTTTTGAGAAAAAACTTTTTACTTCTTTTAGCTAACCAACCATGATATCATTTGATTGCTAGGTTTTTATTTAAGCTTAAGAGGAGGTAAATAACTATATGAACTTAAAAAAAAACAAAAAAACAAAATGAATTATAATAGTACAAAAAGAAAATGAATTTGTAAATTAAAGAAAAAAGGAAATTCTTTTATTACACTTTGAGTTTATATAAACCTAAATAATAAGTTATTTATTAATAATAATTTTTTTTTTTTTTTGTAAAGTAGTCTAATTTCTATTATAGTACAAAAAACAAAATTACAGAGAGGCGAACCTCGAACTGCATCCTTTTGCAGTGATGGGATTTACAGCAGTATGTGCCAAGACTAGCTTGCATGTGACAGAACCTAACAGAGAAGAACATAGAGCAGGAATCCATCTATAATCCGGAGTACAGAGTTGTAGTTTAGCCGTGTAGGCGTTAACCAGCACTATATAGTAAACCCGAGACTTAGAAACCACCATTGACATAGTATGTAGAAACATAAACAGAAACCAGAGGCTGTGCAACCATTTCTGGTGCATCAGCTTTACATATCAGAAGAGAGAGGAAGAAGACATTGAACCCCAAAAGACAGAGCCAACCTTGAAGACTAGAAACCCGGTGACGATGATCAGTCGTCCACAGAGGTTGAAGGAATTTCTTCCACCACCCGGCAGGAGTATGGGTCTGGCTCGCTTGAGTCGGTGTGGGGAGCATCATCCTCCGCTGGCGCACTTGGGCCTGCCCCCGCATCCACTGAAGATTTTGCTGCTTTGGACGTCTCTGGAACAAGAGCGGGAGGTTGAAGAGCTGGCAGCAAGGGAGGCTGGATTATTTCTGCAGGAGGACCGTGTGCTTCATTTTCACATTTCTCAATTTTGACGGATACATAAAATGTATCTGAGTCCAGGAGAACAGGGAAGCTAAAGCGGGAGGAGGGGTGAAAACTGTGCTGGCAGGGCCTGGACTGGGCAGACCCAGAGCGTCTTCCTCTGCGACGTCGGGCGCTGTTGGCGTCATCGGATAAGGAATCTGTGGAGCAGGGACAGAGGTTCGGCCTCTCCCGCCTCTCGGCCCAGCGCGTCTGCAACTGGCGCGTAGACGTTCCGACAACATCGCAAAGAGGGGAGGAAGGGGAGATGAACGGAAGGAGGCCCAAAAGAACAGGAGAGCCAAGGAGCCGAGGAGGTCCACTTAACGCAGAGAATGTCAGACAGGGGCTCGAGCAGCGGTTGAAAGGGGATGAGAAACAGAAGAGACAGCACCCAGCACGCAGGCCGGGAATTGCTTGGGGAGCTTGCAGAGACGACGAGCTCCAGCAATGTTGCAGCCTCTCGGCTCAGGTAATGAGGCACAAAGAGCGGAGAGGGATTAACAATGGACAGGGGGTTAACCTCTGCGCTGCCGGCAATTGAGACCTGCCACATTACAGGCACACAGTAAAACCAGAAAAACCAAATGCAGATCCAGACCTTGCCTCGCAGACCAGGCTTATAACGACGATGCCAACGGCGAGCCATGTGCGAGCCAGCTTCTACAATGAATAACCAAGGTTGCAGAGGATTTGGTTTGATTCGAGGAGGAGGTGCCTTAAACGTCTTCGCGCGAGGGTGGAGTGATCCCGAAGCGCTCACCTGCCGGCATCTTAAATGCTTGGTACTCGTAACCAGGTTGGGCTGCCACTTGCCCAGTGGATAGCTCACCGCCACCCGTTTAACGCAGACTAACACCCGCATCCGAGGTATTAATAATAATATTATATGTTATTGAATTATATTATTAGAATATTTTGTAGGGAAATATTAATAAAATGGGAGGGAAGAACATCCTCTGCTTTTAAGACAATTTGGATATGTTCCATTGCTTAGAGTATATTTAATTCCTTATTTCTAAAATTGCAATAGTTGAATTTTATTAACAATCTACAAAATAATGAAGTTAAATTAAACTATAACTTGCAAGTCCACCATAAATATTTTGATTAATAACATACTAATTTATTATATTTTCTTACAATTGTGATAGAAATCTCATTCAAACATTCTTGGTATAAGCTATTTTGATTTAAATAAAAAAAAATCTAAGTAAATTACTATGAAAATTGAAAACAAATTTAGAACTTCAAAACAACTTAAGGTCATAACTGTAGAATCCTAAAGAAATTTGACCAATACGCCAGGATCCATTATAAACCTCAAACTAAAATGGAACTTTTACATATATAAGCGATATATACAAGCCAGTTTTAAATAGAATATTTTACATGATGAAATCATGAGTGCAAAAAACTCATTTCCCGCCAAACAACACAATTTCTCTGAGCATCGCAGCGAAAATTCAACCAAAGCACTAACTTGCGGTAAATGTGGATAACAAAGATTTCTTCACCCATCAACACAATTTTTCTCCAAATCGCAGCGAAAATTCAACCAAACACTAATTTAATTTGCAGTAAATATGGATAACAAATATTTATGAAAGGTTTTGAGGAGTTATTTACAAATAAATTCCAAATAAAAAAACGTACGTTTCTCTTCATTTTTATTTAGGTAGTTTAGTTATAAATTATATACAAAATTTCAAGAATAACGTCCCTTTTTAAAGTGCTTTTAGGGATAAATCATACCGAAAAATGAACAAATCAACCAATATTTTACAATAAATTTATTAATAATCAATTTTTTTTTAAACCTCTAAGTGAGTTAATTTACCAATAAATCACAAAATTCTTTAAGCGAGTTAATTTACCAATAACTCACAAGATTCTTGGTAAGCGAGTTAATTTACCATTAAATCACAAGATGATTCTTTGTAGTGAAACAAAAGAAGAGTGATGAGATTTCCTTGATTCTTTAGTTATTTAATAAAACACAGATAACTCACACACACAATGAGGCAATAGTTTGCACTAAAACAAGCTGGCAATAGTTTGCACTAAAACAAGGTAAAGAAAATTTTAGAGGCTCTGGCTAAGAAAATTTACATGTAAAACGTAGAACCTGGTAATAGTTTGCAGCAAAACCGGAGAGAATGATTCGTTTAGAAACAAAAGAGGAAAGTTTTGAAGCCTTCAGTTATTTAAGTTAATCATAAAAAGCGTCTATGTTTGTGGGCAGAGAACAGTAAACTGGTTTCTTTTAATTTTCATCTAAATTTAAACAGTAAACTGGTTTCTTTTAATTTTCATCTAGATAATTTTAAGAATACATTATATGGAAAACATGTATCAATCCCATAACACAAACAAGAGAGGAAATATTACATTAAGCTTTCAGTTATTTATGAAATCCCCAAACCTACCGAACAAAGATTTATGAAAATTTTATCAGTTATTTAATTTACTGATAATTCACAGAAATCCCCAAATCTACCAAACAAACATTTACGAAAAATTTATGGACTTATGGCCTGATCCTACGTTTTCGAGAAATTCAAAGGAATCTTTGCCACTGCGACTACCTGGGAAGTTTGATCCCTGATCGCAGAGCAACCTGGAGGTGAGGCGAAAAATCTTCGAAAGGCGGCTTCGTCGTAACGCACCCTGATATAGTTTCTTTTCTCACTTATCATACATACAAAAGAAAACAGATCTCCAAACATACACACAAATGCAAAAACATTCCACACGCAGACCCCTTAACTCACAATATACAGGGCAGGGCGTATACAAATTAACTCCTAAGAGATATAGAAATGGAGAGATCCTAAGAGTGCAATATTTCTTCAACACAATGAAACAGGCTTACACATCTTCGCATTAAAATGAAAGCAATATTTCCTTTAATAAAATGAAATAGCCTGACATATATCTCCCATTGCACTATGCTTTTGACAGCATGATTTCCCACCGAATTCGGCATTCTCTTGACACGAAACTCCAACAGAACACCTAAGCAATGCAGCAAGCGATGTTTTCTTAAGGTGAGAGCAAATCAGGGTGAAAATTGCAGCTAAGATTCAAGAAATTTTCTATAAATTCCAAGATAAAGATCCTTTTAAGATTACCCTATGTCCCGCGGCGCAGATAAATCACATTGAAAATGTGCAAATGAACCAAAATCTTGCAACAAACCTACATGATTAAGATCATTCAAGCAGTGAGCAAGTTAAATTTTAATTTACGGACAAATCACAAAACTCTCTCCAAGAGGTTGCAGATTTCTTTGAAGCTTTAATTAATTAAATAAATACATATAAATCACCAAGGCCCAATAGTTTGTAGTAAAGCCAGAGAAACATAATTTATTAAACCTTTAGTCATTTCATTTACAGGTAAATTGCAGACGGTGGGAATAATTTATAATAAAATCAGAGAGCGATTTCTTGAAGCATTGGTTATTTAATTAACAAGGAACACGGCAATAGTTTCATGCAAAACCAGAGAGAATGGTTTCTTTAAGCGTCTATTACTTAATTTAAGAACATAAACAAGAGAGGAAATATATCATTAAGCCTTCAGTTATTTAATTCAAGAATAAATCACAGAAATCGCAGAAGTTTGAAGTAAAACCAAAGAAAGAAAAATGTCTTTCAAAATCAGGAAAAGAATTTGAACATTAAATTATAGATTGCAATATATCCCGTGAACAAAGACCTATGCAAATTTTATGGACTTATACCTTCATCCTACAGAAATTTAAAGGAAGATCTATGCAAATTTTATGGACTTATACTTTGATCCTACAGAAATTTAAAGGAATTTTGGCCACTGCCGTTACCTCGTACCTCGTAAGTTTGATCCCTAGTCCAGACGATCGGTGAGGTGAACAATTTTGGAGAAGCATGGTGGCATCACTTTCACAATAATGCACCTGATATCGTCTCGTCTCCTCTCCTCTCATAGATTCAACCTAAAACGCATCACCAAACATACATAGAAATGCAAAGGCATAAAACACGCATATGCCACACAGGAAACACATCACCAAACAAACAAACATACATGCAAATGCAAAGACATAGCACACACATAAGCCAGCCACATAATATACAGAGCGCACACAAATTAACGCACAATATAATATGCGCCTTTAACACACAACTCTAACACCAGAAAGAGCACTGAGGGCACACAAATTACAACACACACTATACAGGGCGCCTTTTAACCCACAACTCTAACACCAGAGAGAGACAGAGGGCTCGTGGTAGGAGATAAAGAAATGGAGAGATCCTGCAGTAGTATATATAATAAGAGTAGTCTTCCTTTGATGAAATGCAGCCCTTGGATCAACAAAAAGCTGCTTTATGATCCAACGGCAAGCAATTGCTGTTCATAAATTTTCAAGTTGAGCCATTGATATGTCGGTCTTTAATTCAAATTGAACCGTTGCATGACATTGTTATGATCAAACCATGATTTAGGTGATGCTTTCACCGCTGACAGGTTGCACTTACTCGTGGAATTTCGTAAAAACAATATCGTTGAGTGGTAAAATATTGTCCTTATTATATATAAAAAAAAAAACTAATTAATAAACATGGATTTTTATTATATTCCCTCAATTTCATTTGATGATTTAATGGCAACTCGTTCTTTTTAAAAAAAATATTTTATTTAAAATACAATTATTTAGGTGATGCTTTAACCGCTCACAGCTTGCATTATTTTAAATTTTATTCCATTTCTTACATTGTGTTACTGGTGAAATTTTGTAAAAATCAATATTGTTGAGTGGTAAAATATTGTCCTTATTATCTATAAAAAAAAAACTAATTAATAAACATGGATTTTTATTATATTGCATCAATTTCATTGGATGATCTAATGGTAACTCATTCTTTTCTTAAAATCTATTTATTTAAAATACAATATAAAAGAAACATTTTGTTTATTTATTTAAAATATAGTTAGGATATTGTATTAACATTAATATTTTGAATTGAAATAAAATTAAAATTTTACTAATAATAATTTACTAAAGTATACTTTTATTAACAATATGAAGCCATGGAGTTATCTCTTAATGCTCCTTCAAGATTTTTGAGAACCACACATAGAATGAGGTTCTAACTCGGAGCCAACCATCTTGTAGGTTGAATGTGCAAGGAGTGCACTTGCGCATTAGATCGTGAGGTGGGGATTGCATTGAAGCTGCCCCAAATGAAGACATGTTGGGAAGTTATTCTCGATGTATGGATATGATGGGATAGGAAAGGTTGCGTATTCTTGATTGCATTTATACCACTCGCCTGGTTAGTTAAGGGATGCAAAGGGGAAAATGATTTAACGGTTAAAATATTTTTTCTCTGTAAGTAGAAGGAATAGGCTCCCCTGAATTGGTCCATTTTTCTTTGAAAGCAGTGGGTTACCCTAAACACTCCATCCATCTTAATTCTCTTGGTTGGGGAAGAAACAATTCCATTTTTCCTAATTGCAAGAGTCCTCACTCCACCCAAGTATATTGTTGTCCTCATCATTACTTCTCTATTTCCAATTTCCCATCTAGTTTTTATTGCTTGTAGGGAGACAATTTTGGGCTTGTGAATCTCTATTTTAGAGCTCTCCCCCGCTTCTTGTATCTCCCTTTTGCATATTCTCTCTTTTTCGCTCTCACCTCGTATTCCCTTAGTTTCCTTTTCCTCTCTCAACTGCAACTTCCATCCCGCACTCTAATTGATACGTTTGCACTTTCCCTGCATTCTCTCTAATGCCGAGGGAGAGAGTCTATTTGAGAAGAGGAGGCGTGGGTCGCAGTCCTCCAGACAACTCACGAGCTCAGGATCAAGCCTAAACCTCAACAAATCGTTTTTGTGAGAATGCTCCCCTGATCATTCAACACCAATTATCAGACATTGAGAAAGAATTGGTCGACGAGAGAGCTAAAATGTTGGACTCAGAAGTTATGGCAGATGTGGAGGATTGGGTCCTCGATGTGGGCACACCAAGAGCCCATCACAATTAGTACCTTCACAGAGTGGATTTATACTAGAATATCATCCACTTACTGGGAAAGGTCTTGTTCCACCGTAGTGAGAGCATAGATGAACTCCTCCTTCACGTGTAGGAGGTCCACCCGCTTGACCAAATCATGGGCGATTGACTATAACGATTGGAAATAACACTACTCCAAGATATATATCTGCCACCTGTTGGCCTCCCTACTCGTCCTACTCATGCTAGTTTATTGCATGGTCTCTTTGTAGCACAACGTCGCCACCGTTAGTAAGCCTAGTAACACCCTCATTTTATAGTTCTTGTGCATGATTAGATTCTTTTTTTACCTGGTTATCTTGGCTTTACAACCAATTTGTATCTTTTGTAATGATCTTGGCTACCACGACTCAGCCCATGGGTTTTTCAACATTATAGTCCGATTCACGACGATTCTTCTAAACTTGATTTAGGCTCTGGCAAGCTAGAGTTTGTCAAGGATTCACTCCTTGGCATGGTTTGTACATATATATTTGCTTAATATAAGATTGTGAATTTACCCAAAAAAAGTCCTTATCCATTACAGGAAATATTATGACTTCAACATAGCATGAAAGTAAGGAAAAATATATATTTACCCAATCATCCAAATTAAATCCAGTTAATTGCGCTGAATAAGGGGAGGTTAATCTAGAGGATTTCATTGTGTGCCTTTATCTTGTAAGAACATGTCATGTGTACGCATATCATTTGACGGTAGAAATGTCACTGTGTTGCAGCGGAGAAGGTTCTATACATGGCTAAGAACACGTCCACACACACAAACTTGCTCTGTGTGAAGTGGAGTTAATATGTGAAGTGACGAACGTAATCGTTCAACAAATGGTGCTTTGAATAGATGTTAATTGCAGCCATAGATTTGAGAAGTAGCAGAGTGATTTGGTTAGTAATATGGAATCCCACCAATTCCTTAAAGAGGGCATGTTGTCAGATTATAAATTAGTTGGTGAGGGTAGATCACAGATGAAAATCTTGAACTTTGGGAACTTGCGTGACTTAAGCTTCCGTGTATATGAACTGGGTTGTTCTTAGATTCCTTCACACGGCCTCTTCTTTCATGGCATCACAAGCTTCTGCGAACTCTGCCACTACCACCACATTGAATAATGCCATAAACTTTGAGCACCTTAGCTCATCTTCCTTGCCAGTAGGATTCATCTTCAGTCTATTCGCAAAACTAAAGCTTCGACCACATGGTAAGGTTTCCCACTCTTTGAAAATATCGTATAGAGGTGCCTAATATCACCATCCCTAAACTTGTGAGGGTTTCGGTACAAATACGTAGATTGTTGCGCGTCTTACAAATTGAGCACTCCAAAGAAGTAGAATGTACGATTAAGGAAAATCAGCGCGTGAGCACAAGAGAAAGAGAGAAGCGATGTAACCAGTTCATACCACAATTCAAAATTGATCCACGATAGTTTCGAGTTGATCCAATGGTGTAGATTGGTCCGCCATGACAAAATACAACAATATAAATTCAAATTTAGGGGTTGATGGGATTATACTTACGATCCCATGGAATATTTTAATGTAAACGATAAATATTAAAGTTTAGTGATGGGATTATAATTACAATCAGATGGTTTTTGGAATATCCAATGGTAGCACGCGTGGCAGAGGTTTAATCATATGGATGATGTGGCATTTAAAAAATAAAATATGGTAACAATTCCATGCAAAATCCTTGGGCAAGGTGGAATGAATCGTGTTTAAAATTTATTTGGAGTTTGTAAAAGTAAATGTATTGAGCTTAACCAACTCAATACGTGTTTTATAGCTGTTAGAATTGACTCTTCCAACAAATATTTCATGAAAAATAAAAACTCTAACAACAAAATTGAACCAAGATGCAAATAAAAATGTAAGAAATGAAATGGATCATATGAGTGTAGTATAAACAATGTTTTCCAAGGCACTATGGCAAGAATACTGGTTGAGGCAACAACATAGGTTGGAGCAGTAGTTGAGATTGGAGGGTGGAAAAATATAGGTAAATCTCTGTGTAGAATAATAACATACACATTACCATATTGTTATGTGAGTCACACCCATTATAGCAAGTCTATATGTTATGTTTTAGGTTAATGTAGTGGTCCCAGATAATGTATGTACCTCATAAATCTACGAGTCAGAGTGTGTATTTTCTGTCTCATTTGATGTAAAACTATCACCACGTTGCAGAGGAGAAGGTTCTACATATATTTGTTCTATGCCACCTCATATTTGTCCCACATGGAATCCAAACCTTATTTGTAGGTTTGGATCAAAGTAGCTTTGGCCATGAAAGTCAATCCAATTTGGGATTCATGCTATTTTCCTATTGTGGATCTCATGTTTTTCTCAGATCCAGTGGAGGTTGACCAATAAAACACACACTCATAGGAGCAAAAAGTTGATGATGTCGAGCTGTAAACTTTTTCTAATCAATCATCCCTTGGCCTAGACCCTTTGGCAAGCATGGAATGAAAAGGTGGGATAAATGAGATAAATTAAAAATAACGATAGAAAAATCATATTTGGTCAAGGTTTTGTTCATGGTAAATTGATATTCGAAGCGACAACCATGAACTTAGACATTTTAAGACATTTTCCAAATGGTTTTGACTAAAAAATTACATTTCATTTTTAAAAATGTTTTTTCAATGTTTTTTCAAATTATGTGAATGGTTTTAAATATTAGATAAATGAATGTGGAGTCGATAGCCGCCGCGATATGTCCCTGAATCCCGAACTCTTTAGCCGTTAGTAGTAAATATGACCCAACTAGATCAAAGAAATGTCTGAAGAATTCATCAGTCCAGCCGTCTCGCTAAGGGCATTTATCTTTTGCAAATATTTTAGTATGTTATGTATCTCCTCAAAATCAATGGGCTTGTATAATTTCTGGTTTTTAGCCGGATCGAACATGGTGGGATAGGAGTCCAAACCCCAAATCTGGTCCTCTATTTGAGTACCCCCTCGCACCCTGTATAAGGTTTCAAAGAAAGAAACAACTTCTTTCTGGATATTAGAAGTATACTGTGCCATGTTTCCATTGGAGTCTCTATTGTGCCAAATCGAATTGATGTTACTCGTGTAGTTTGCATATCTATGAAATTTTTTTGTGTTCTTCTCCCCTTGTTTAAGAGACAGTGCTCCGCTCTTGTAGTGCTGGGTGACCTCCTGTATGTGCTGGATCTTTCTCCTTTTTTCCTCCATATCCTTTATATTGTTGATGAGATCTGGGGAGGTGTTTCCATTATCCAGGATCTTACCGAGTCTCTCCAATTCCTCCTTTATGTCAGGTAAGTCCTTTATCATGGTTCTTTTCTTAATTCGCTCCCATTTTTGATCCTCCAATTTTAAGGCCTGAAGTTTCCCATGTATGGCATGCATGGGTGAAATATTTGTTTCCTTGTGTGAGGTTGGCCAAAAGGATTTAACCAATGTGTTAAAATATTCGTCCTTGAGCCAATTTTTGTTAAATTTCAAGTGCATACACAAACGCAACTCCTCCCACTTCCAAATTAACAATATGGGCATATGATCAGAGACATATATCTTAAATACGTCACAATGGAGGAAACCCAAAATCTTTACAAGGTTTTCATGGACCAAAAATCGGTCAAGTCCCTTTCCAATATGTTAGGGGCCAGCTTGGCCATTATGCCATGTGGGCGCAATGGGTAGGGGTCGAATGTCCATGAGGTTGTTGTAACTGAAAATCATATGGAGTCTATCCCCAAGGGGATCCTTTTTGAAATGTGAGCCCCAACATTCTTCCAAGGATGCTCTAGCATTGAAATCTCCAGCAACTATAAGAGAGCATATCTTGAGTAGATTCGAAGCATCAAAGCTGTCACAAAGTGAAGTACGATCCCTATAAGGGGCATATAAATTTAGAATATGTAAATGACCAACGATTCCCTAAGGTCGTCTTGAAAGGAAAATACCTACGAAAAATTTATATGCTCTAAGCGGATCCCATAAATCTGCCATTCCACCAGATAGACCCATTGAGTCAACTTCCACCATAGGCCACTCTAGGAGTATTTTTCGAAAGTACTCAAGAAATAGGTGTGGATTCGTCATTGTTTCTTGTAATAGAATTATGTAGGGACAAACAGAGGAGAAAATATATTTGAGGGAGAGGAATTTTTGCGAGTCCCCCAAACCAGACAAATTAAGGGATATACATAAAGTGATGTTTCATGTAGGCCAGGCGCAGTTACTCTAAGGGCCCAAGGGCCAAAGGAAGTGCAAATGGGAATATCAATGAGGTCAGAGGATCCAGAGAAGGGGATGGGTTTGATTTTTGGGTGGCACAGGAAATGTTGGTTGCCCGACCCCCCTCTACAATAGAGAATGATATTTAGGGCCGAGTTGGTGCTTCTAGATGGGGATGGCTTTGACTATCCCTGATGGAAGGACAGGGCATGTAGGTCGAGTGTAGGGTTCGCGAGGAGAAAATCAATGTTGCTACCCACCGAATTTCGGGGAGAGGTGTCAGGCAAAGGTGGAATAAGGGGACAACAATCAGAGGGTGGTCTCAGAGTATGGGGAGATTTCTCCGAGTTACACATAAGGGGTGGATGGTTTGAATGGACCAAAGACTCAGGGGGAATCAATGATATAGGTAGCAAGGGAGATATGGAGCAAGGAAAAATGGGAGGAGAGGAGCGTTGGGGAAAGAGGGAAGGTTCCAGAGGCGGGGAAGATACCACATTTTCAGGAAGACATGTGTCTGCCATGCCAATATTTGAGGATCGAGGGGAGGAGGATAAGGTGACATGTGAGGAGGATGTTGGGTGCCCAGTCACATGAAAATCAACGGATGAGAGGTCAATTCTAGGTGAGTTATTTGAAAGAGTAGGTCGATGCTTCTATAAATTCTGACTCGATCCACCATTTCCACGGGCGTGTTGACCATCAACCTCCCGACCGACACCACCGCTTCCACGAGTGTGCCCAACTTCAACCTTCCTTCTACTGAGTTGCCGAGGACATCAGGCCATGAGATGCCTTGTGTGATGACATATAAGAAAACGAAATGGAATTCTCTAGTAATCCAATCTCTGATGGGCATGGATCTGATCCCAGGCCAAATCTATGTGCGCAGGGAGTCCTCTAGAGAAGCCTAATTCTACCAGGATCCAAGCGAATGTTTTGTCCTGAGCCCCTAAAAGCTTTGGATCAACGTATATGAACCTTCCAATAAAATTCCCAATGTCTGTCAAAACACTTCTGGCCCATAATTCACCGGGAAGCCTAGATAGATTTACCCATATCATTTTGTTCCTTGGAGTGTCCCTAAGAGGATTGAAAGCAATGTACCATGGGTGGAGGAAAAAGAAACTACATCCCCGAACCCATGGTATTTGGCAAATTTTATCCAAATCCTCTTGATGTAGGAAATTGAAAGTATAGCATGAGTTGGTAAGCCGACTAATCGTAGGAGTGTAGCCAAGAAACGTCTTCTAATGAGCATATAGCCATTCCCGCATCTTCGCTTCCTGAAGGTCGAAAAAATACCATCGTACCCCCAATGCACATCTTTTCAGACTAATCACTCAATCCTTAAGGATGCCATAAAAAAAATTTAGAAGATTTCTCTGAGGAGAAGTCCTAATCGACCTGCTTCGATGCTTTGCCTTAGCTGCGAAAGGAGGAGTGTGATGTAATTCAGGGTGTGGATGAGCTACATTCTATATAAGTGGACGATCATTGTGAGGAGATTACACTTGGGTGTAAGTCGCGACAGGATGGGCAGAAGTTGCATGGGAGAAATATGACAAATGGATGCCGGGAGGGGGAATGTGGGATGGATCCTTATGTGCCTCGTTGGTAGTCAATATGGAGCCATGCAGGTGTGCCAATTAAGTGGCAAGGGTGGCCGCTAGAAATGCCTCATGCTACGATGTGGAAGATTTATATAGGTTAGAAAATTCCACTGGCCCAAGGGTAGGTGAGACATGAAAATTGTAAAGACAGGTCCAACTCAAAGTGGCATAAATTATGCCTTGTAGATTGACCACCAAGCTCACATAATTAAAGTCATGCCAATTTGAAAATCGTCTGGTTCAGAAATAGGTGGGTTCATCCAACAAGTGATACTGGAAAAACTGGACCACCCAAGAAGCCCAAAGAATTGCAGTTCGAGAATGTGTAGTAGAAACCTCCTGTGCATGAATGTGGGTGCCTTTGAACCATCATCCACAATAGCAGCAACAACAAGAACCCACACATGTCCACCATCTATTGCAACATCTAATCCCAAAATTTTTACAAGGACGGGATATGGTGAAAGAGCCAATTGACTTCCTCCAGAGTATAGTGTAATTAGTCATTTATGGACAAGTCCCAGGGTTAGGAATCGAGTCGGGGCAAGAAACATTAAAAATGTCTGTCAACGAAAAAGTCTCAACTGGTCGCAAATGATACAATATAGAATGTATATAACAAAGATGAAAATGGTAGCTATATGAACAATTTCAGATGTGAGGACGGAAAACATGACATAGGATAATGCTTCAAGCCCAATCTAAAATTATTAATGGATGTTAGATATTATATCTAGTTCTCAGAAATCAAAGATGTGAAGGAGATAGGGAGAAAAAGGACATATATTCTGCTGACAGTCTAAGAGAATGGGACAATAATGAGGATGTAAGGAATATGTTCCTGGCTTCCAGAAATGAAACTATTAAAACATAAATAGTAATGTACCTTCCATCCCAAAAACACCACCAGTAGCTCAATGAAAACATGACGACGATAACATATCCTATTTACAAGACCTTCAAATCCATCCACATCCCGTTTCTCTGGCGAGTTCGATTTAAAAATAAATCACTATTCAAATAGTAATCGTTTCTTTTAATTTTCATTTAGATAATTTTAAGAATAAACTATATGGAAAACCTATAAATGTAACCATCCAAGATAAATACCCTTTAAATATTATAGTATATCCTATGATCTTCGTAGGTGAATCACATTGAAAATGTGCAAATGGACCAATATTTTGCAATAAATCTAAATGATCTAACCTAAGCTGTGAGTGATTTAATTGTTAATTTACGGTCAAATCACAAAACTCTCTACAAGAGTTTGCAAATTTCTTTGATAAATCAAACCAGACCAAATAGAAATAAATTTATCAAGACTTTAGTTATTTTATTTATAGGTAAATTGCAAAAGGAAATAACAGTTTGTAGCAAATAGCAATAAATTTATTAAGTCTTTAGTTATTTAATTTAATCATAGAGAGTGTCAATGTTTGCACTAAAACTAGAGAAAGAAGGAATTTTGGTGGAAGAGAACATAGCAAGAGTTTGAAAAATTGAAAATAGTTTGCCATTTTGGCACATAGCGCACAAAGGCGACTTCATTGTTGTCATATCCTTTGCTGCGATCTCGTCTCCTCTCTCAGTTATCACACATAGAATAGAAAATACATCACCTAAATATAGAACCCCTCTAAGGACAATGCACATTGGAATTGCAACACAATATACACAATGTCCTTCGAAATACAATTCTAAAATGCTAGAAAGAGACAACAAACAAGGTAGAAAATAAACAAACGAACAAATTGTAAGATATATAATAAGAATAGTCTTCTTTTGGTTAAACTCTAGTCCTTGGATTTGAAACTTACATCTTACATAGAATGTTGAGAATATGGTCATCAATTATAGAAAAGATTCATTTTGACTATAATCCTAGAAACCATAACTAACTGCGTGCTTCCCTTGAATCCAAAACTCGTCTTGCTATTAATTTATATGCCTAGAATTGTAGGTGTTTTTTAAAGCTACTAAGATGTGTCTCTGGTATTTTTTTTGATGGGAGATATGTGATTATGGTGTCAGTGTTGGAGCATGGATTTATGGAAGAATGCAATATTCCTTTCCTCTTGTTTAAGCCAACACACCCATGGTTTTTACTCCCATAGAATTTCTTCTTCTTTCAAGCACTATTTAAGATTAGTAGTGAGGGTAGCGGCTTCTTCTATTATTAATGCATTGGATGGACCATATAGAATAAATGTTGCGCATAAATGTTTTACTGTAGTTTACGTATTTCTTCCAAGATGTTGCCAAATTTGGTTTTGTTATAGCCTTTGAGCCTCCATTTGATGTTTTTCATTTCTTTTTTGGAGTTTGTACATAGAAGAGACTTCTATAGTTTTTAGCTCTCCTCACCGTTACTTTATGTTTTCCTGGAAATCCAGATGATGGAGCCATAACTTCTCAAATTGAAAGGGCCTACTGCAAGGTCTAGGTTGAATGCCTATACTTAGGCATATAGGCTAGTGGTTTGAGCCATGAATCGATAGTATAGATGCTTCGAAAACGATGTTCTAGACCATGATAGATTATATGACTAGAAAGTGATGCAAGGTCTAGGTTGAATGCCTATACTTAGGCATATAGGCTAGTGGTTTGAGCCATGAATCGATAGTATAGATGCTTCGAAAACGATGTTCTAGACCATGATAGATTATATGACTAGAAAGTGATGCAATTTTGAGGCCACTTGTTGTGCCCCTCCTGTATTATTTATTGTTGCAAAATATACCAAATGCAAGCATATCATTTTGTTTATGAAGAGAGAAAAATATACGTCAAGCTGCCAAAGCCCATAGACCAACAACCCGATTGAAGTTTTCTTTTAAATATTTTTTATCTTAATTTATAAATTTATTTTCAAATAATTTTCTATTTGAATTTATAAATTTATTTCCTTAAATTTCTAATTACCTTACTCTTTTTATTATATATATATATATAGATATGAAATGATATTTTCTTGCATATATGAAATGATATTTTCTTGCAATACAATTTCAAGCAAGATTATGATTTCTTTGTTATTTAAAATTTATTTTTTAGTGTATTAACAAAAAAAATACTCATAAGACCATTTCATTTATAAGTTAGACTGTGTGTGTGAATTAGGGTTATTTCAGGTGGTTCAGTATCTTCCACCATAAGACCATTTCATTTATTAGTTAGATTGTGTGTGAATTGTGGTTATTACAGGTGGTTGGGTAGAAATGTTGTTATCTTCCCCACTGAGTGGTATAATGATGAGAAATATTACTGTAGTGGCTATGCCCCTATAACTGTTGTTGTATTGATCCCCACTTGATTGATACAATGATTAGTGGCTATGCCCCTATAAATTTTGTTGTATTGACCCCCACTTTCACCCTAAGAATGAAAGAGAGAATGGTTTCCCTTTCAAAAATAATATATAAATAAATAATATCTAATTAAATTGTTGTATTGATCCCCACATGGAAATGTTGTTGTATTGAACCCCACTTTCACCCTGAGAAATGTTGTAGTATTGACCTCCACTTTCACCCTAAGAATGAAAGAGAGAATGGTTTCCCTTTCAAAAATAATATATAAATAAATAATATTTAATTAAATTTGATTTGAGTAGTTGGAAAAAAATATTACTATTCCTCTCTTAAATTCACTTCCTACAAATAATATATCAAAATTAATTTAAATATATTATAATAATAACTTAAAAGTTTTTAGTTGCATTTCATTGCTTTGCTTGTCCAAATGTTACTCCCTTGTATTAAACATAACAAACCATATTTTGTCAATACAAATTTAATGTTGGACCAAAGATTGAAAATAAGAAGTAATTATATTCTTTAACTTAAAATACATTTACCAATAAAATTTAAAACCATGACATGGTATCCTTACTATGAATTCAACACATTTAATGAATTGAATAACAATCCATTCCATAATATATTTATAATTTATTATAATTATTTTTTTCTTTAAATATTTTTATTTTTATTTATAATTCTTTTTCAAATAATCTTCTATTTAAATCTATAATTTTATTTGTTTAAATTATTTATTACTCTATTAATTAACTATATTATGAGTAATTGAAAAAAATAATTATTATCTTCCTTTACCTAAATTAAATTCCTATCTATAATAAATTAAAATTAATTTAAGTATATTATTATTACAACTTTAAATTTTTCTATTGCATTACATTAAGTTAGTTTATTTTTATAGTACACACATTCTTAAGTATATGTATAATATAATATATATATATTCCATTTTTTTTAATTAATGTGAAAAATGAGTTCATTTAAATCTATTTTTATAATGACTTTAAATTTTTGTTTATATATATATATATATAAATTAGAAATATTTTTATATTTTAGATGATAGATACATTTGTTTTGGTTTTTTAAGGAAATGATTAAAACACAATGTTTTTAGCCACTTTGATGGGATGACCCACGCCTATGCATGAAGCTATGAAGACATATCGCAATACATCTTCAAGGTATTTGATAATGACACACATTATGAGGTTCTAAGTGCAAGGTGTGCACTTGGGCATTGGATCACGAGGAGGGGAACGAAGGGATGTTGGGTATTTATTCTCGATGTATGGATAGGGTGAGTTGGGAAAGCTTGCCTATTCTTGATTGCATTTATACCACTCTCCTGATTAATTGAGGGATGTAGAAGGGAAAATACTTGAATGGTTCCACTGTTTTCTCTTTGCAAGTAGAAGGACTAGGTTGCCCTGGCTTTGTCCCTTTGTATTTGAAAGAAGTGGGTTACCCTCAACACTCCACACATATTCCTTCTGTTGGATGCATACGAAACAATTCCCTTTTCCTTGATTGCAACATTCCTCACTCATAACATTGTATAATGTTGTCCTCATTGTTACTTCTCAGTTTCCAACTTCCGATCTAGTTTTTATTTCTTATAGAGAGATAATTTTGGGCTTGTGAATCTCTATTTTAGAGATTTCCCCCATTTCATGTATCTCCCTTTTTCTCATTCTCCTTTTTTATCTCTCACCACCTATTCCCTTAGTTTCCTTCGCCTCTCTTAACTGCTCCTTCCAACCCATGCTCTAATTGATACTTTTTCACTTTTCACGCGCTCTCTCAAATGCTGAGGGAGAGACTCTATTCGTGAAGAGGAGGTGGGGGCTGAAGTCCTACAGAAAAGTCACGAGCTCAAGCTAAATCCTAAGCCTCAACAAACTATTTCCATAAGAATGCTCCCTTGCTCATTCAACACGAATCATAAGACATTGAGTAAGAGCTAATTGGCGAGAGAGTTAAAATGATGGACTAAGAAGTTATGTCATATGTGGAGATTGGGTCCTCGATATGAGCACACCAAGATCTCATCATAATTAGTACCTTCAAAATGTTGATTTATACTGGCAAGCTAAAGACTTGTTGGGAAAACCTTGTTTGACCATAGTGAAAGTAGGCATGAACTCCTCCTTCACATGTACGAGCTCCACCTTCTTGAAAAAATCATGGATGACTGACTATAATGATTGGAAATAACACTACTCTCGGACAAATATATACCACCTCTTGGCCACCCCGCACGTCCTGCCCGTGTTGGCTGATTGCATGGTATCTTTGTGGCACAATGCTGCCATAATAAGTAAGCCTAGTAACACCTTTAGTTTATAATTCTTGTGCATGTTTAGATACTTTTTTTACCTTGTTATCATAGGTTTTATAGCCAATTTGTATCATTTGTAATGATCCCGGCTACCACCAGCTCAACCCATGGCTTTTTGGACATTATAGTCTCATTCATGACGAGTCCTCTAAGCATGATTTAGGCTCAAGCAAGTTAGCGATGGTCAAGGATTCACGCCTTGGCATGGGTTGTACATATATATGTTCTTAATATAAGATTGTGAGTTTACTAAAAAGATTCTTAGCCATTAGAGGAAATATTATGATTTCAACATATCATGAAAGTAAGGAAAAAAATATGTATTTTTCTAATCACCCAAAATAAATCCAATTAATTATGCTGAAGACATTATTTCAGGAGAGGTTACTCTAGAGGATTTCATCCTCTGTCCATATCATGTAAGAAAAGGTCACGTGTACACATACCATTTGACGGTAAAAATGGCACCATGTTGCAGAGGAGAAGGTTTTAAATAGTTAGGAACATGTCCACACACGTAAAATTTTCTATGTGTGAAGTGGAGTTAATATGTGAAGCGACCAACAAAATAATTCAACAAATGGCACTTCTAATAGAAGTTCCTTGCAGCCATAGATTTGAGAAGTAGTAGTGTGACCTAGTCAGTAATATGGATTGCCACCAATTTATTAAAGAGGAGCCGTTGCCGGACTATAAATCTGTTCATGAGGGTAGATCAAAGACACAAAATTACACTCTGGGAATTTGGGTAGCTTAAGTTGCCACATATCTTAACTGAGTTTTTCTTGTATTCCTTTGCATTACCTCTTCCTTCACAATCTCACAGTGTGACCTGTCACTGCCACCACATTGAATAATGCCATACAGTCTATGCACCTCAGCTTGTCTACGTTACCAACGAGCTTCAACTTCATTCTATTCATAAAATTGAAGCTTCGTCCACATGGTAAAGTCGTAGGCTCTTTCAATACCTCATCCTAGAGGTGCCTGAGATTGTCAGCCCCCAAGTCATGAGGGATGCTACGATTGAGACCCTATAAGCCACTACCATTGGGCTAGTGGATAAATCAATCTATACTTGTTGAGCCACATATGATATGCCTATAATGGATCCAATACATTCGTTTTTTGATTTGACGGTAAAAAAGAATTGACACTCTCAACCCTTATTTCATTAATAAGCCTGGAAGGCGTTTGAGGTGGGATAGTATGCTAGAAATATCCTGTGGAAGTTTACGCATTTTCTGTGTCATCTTCTAGAGCAAATTTTGTCTTTCACAAGCCCATCTTGAGGGACAAAATGTGCAGTATGAATGCCAGTCCTCTGACATTATTGCATTTTCTGTGTCAATTTCTAGAGCAAATTTTGTCTTTCACAAGGCCATCTTGAGGGACAAAATGTGCAGTATGAATGCCAGTCCTTTGACATTATTGCAGAGAAAAGTAATGAATTGATAGAAACTAAATATTAGATGAATGCAAGTGGGGTCAATTTGGTCGTTGGAATGTATATCAATGCTATAGTAGATGGAAGTTTTATGAGGAAACTATGCTCTCCATATTTCTATAAAAAGTGCCCAAACATTGAGTTCTCCTTCGATCATGTTGTAGGGGGATGGTATATCCTTGTCTCGCTTGTGGGAGGCTAACATAAATGGAAACCGCCACATTATAAGTAACATATGCACAATGTTACACCTACATATATGTAGATTGTTTCTCGTCCTAAAAATTGAGCACTCTAGAGGAGAAGTGGAATGCATGATTCAGAAAAAGCAATGAGTTAGCACAAGAGAAAAAGAGAAGCGATGGAGCCAATTTATACCACTATTTAAAGTCGATCCATGTTAGTTCTAGATTAATCCAATGATGTATATTGATCCACTGGGACAAAATACAATTGTATAAATTCAAACTTAGGGGCCGATGGGATTATAATTACAATCCCATGGAATATTTTAATATGAACGACAAGTATTCAAGTTTAGTGATGGGATTATAGTTGCAATCCAATGGTTTTCGAGATATCCAAAGGCAACACACATGGGAGAGGTTTCAGTATATGATTGACGTGGCATTTAAAAAATCAAATATGTTAAAAATTCCATGGAAAATCCTTGGTGAAGGTGAAATGATTTGCATTTTAAATTTATTTGGAGTTTGTAAAAGTAAACATATTGAGCCTAGCTGACTCAATACATGTTTTATGGTTGTTAGAATTAACTATTCGAACAATTGTTTCATGAAAAAGAATAACTCCAATAATAGAATTGAACCAAGATGCAAATAAAAATGTCAAAATGAAACGAAGTGGACGAGTGTAGTAGAGACAATGTTTTTCAAGCAGGGTAATTTTTAAGGATTTCAATATTATAAATATGTATAGTATTATTGGCGATTATTCTAATTGAAAAGTTATACATATAGAATGTAGGTGAATATTCAATAAAAAACATGTAATTTTCTATTAAAACTGGTAAATATTTGATGAATTTCATGAATGTAATCATATATCTGCAGAAAAAGGTGATTTTTTGATCAAACTGGCGATTATTATTATTTTTTCATAAAATGTCCAAAAAATAGCCAAATTACGAAATTTTTCCCCTAATTTTTTTCTAGTTTTCAAGGCACTATGGCCAGAATAAAATGTCCAAAAAAATAACGAATTTGCGCAAATTTTCCCCTAATTTGTTTCTAGTTTTCAAGGCACTATGGCTAGAATATTGGTTGAGGCAAAAACAGAGGTTGGAGCAGTAGTTGAAATTGGATGGTGGACAAAATAGGTAAATGTGTGTGTAAAATATTAACAGACACATTAGCATATTGTTATGTGAGTCACACCTATTCTAAGAAGTCTATATGTTATGTTTTATGTTGATGTAGTGGTCCTAGATAATGTATGTACCTCATAACTCCATGAGTTGCAGTGTGTATTTTTTGTCTCATTTGATGTAAAACTATCACCTTGTTGCATAGCAAAAAGTTCTATATATATTCGTTGAACAAGTTGGAATACCACCTCATATTTTTCATGCATGGAAGCCTTAGAACCTTAGTTGTAGATTTGGATCAAAGTAGCTATGGCCATGAAAGTCAATCCAATTTGGGATTCATGCCATTTTCCTATTGTGGAGCTCACGTTTTTCTCTGATCAGTTGAAGTTGATCAAGAAAATACACACTCGTAGGTGAAACAAGTTGATGATGTTGAGCTGTAAAATTTTTCTATTAATCATCCCTTAGCCTAAACCCTTTTGCAAGCATGTAATTAAGATAGTGGGATAACTTAGATAAATTAATAAAAAAACCTTAGAAACATGGGATTTTGGTCAAGGTTTTGGACGTCATGTTCAATTCATACCCAAAACAATGGCCATGAACTTAGACATTTTAAAACATTTTCCAAATGGTTTTGATTAAAATTTTACATTTGGTTTTTGAAAATTTATTTTCAATATTTTTCAAATTATGTAAATGATATTTAAGGATGAGAAAATTATTGATATTCATAGTTTTTCTACTTTTAAAAACATAAGAAATTAGAGTGCATTTGTTATTGTATGTGAGAGATAATACAAAATAAAGCGCATTTATGTTATTATTAAATGCATTTAAAGGGATATTAATACCAATTCTAAAGTGCATTTATGTGAATATTGCAAAGGAATTATAAAATCACATATATTTTATTTATTAAATTTTTGAAAATAGTGTTTTACATTTTCTCTGTGTAAGAGCTTAAAAAATTATATATTAAAAAATTAAAAAAATCTTCATATAATAAATGATATCATTATTTCTTTTATACTAATTTTATTAATTAACATATTAATAATATTGATAATCTAATTTTAAGGTTATGGTAAGTTAGACACCAAACTTGTATATAAGACCCACTTGTTTGTTAGATAAGGCACCTATTTTCACCCAACAATTTGATGACTAAAGTTTATTGAAAGTGTACATACTCTAACCCCTTTGAATTTGAACATATGACCTCTGAGAAGGAAATAGTACAAGCTCTTAGCCATTAGGCCTACTCAATTTGTAAATAATTTCAATTGAAACTATCTTTTGGTCGTGAATTAAGACCTAAAATTACTTTTGATGCACTAATAGCTAGTTTTTCTCACACATAATAAGCATGCTAACTTCCAAGACCTAGAGGCCTTTAGCATAAGTAAAAATCTACAATGTATGGACCACAATGGGTTCTTTAAAGAGATGTGGTTTTTCTTAAATAAAAGTAATGAGCTAGGTAATATTAATATATAATAGAAAATAATAATTATGCTTAGCATTAATTTGACATTAAATTATAATAGGTTTTACACCTAAAATAAATAAATAAATAATTTGTATCAAAATTTAAAATGAATCTATGTAACAAATGAGCCTTAAAATCATTATAATGACTCAATGGAACTAATAGTCTTTGAAAGATGTGTAATATTTGTAACAAATTTCACATAGCATAGGATTGTATACACACTTGGAGGTCCTTGTGATTTTAAATTCTATTATGTCTTTGATAATAATTTCATTTCATTTATTTCATGGGTTTTTCATAGTAAAAATAACTAGGTACTCAAGTTGAAACAAAATTTCAATGATAGAAAGCTGTCTTTGTATAATCAAGGTGCAACATCATTATGAGGGAAACAAAGTTTAGGCTAGACTCAAATTTTATTCAGTTCAATATTTTTATTAGTTAATTTTATTTTTCAGGCAGTCGTGTTTCCCACCTCCCTTTAACACACATGCATTTTCTAATTACAATTGTGACTAAACACGCTTGACATGTGATTGAGTGTTATCATATTTATTTATGCTACATGTCATGCAATATTCTTCATTATTGATATATTGATGCTACATTTTCATACAAATGAATGTAATATTCTTCACCATGGATATGGTTTCAATACTTGACCTTTAATTAGACAAATAGATGGGTTTCCATTTTTCACATTTTGTAGACACGTAGAAGTAGAGTTTCCTTAGCTTCATCATTTAAACATGTCAACCAAGATCTGTTTTGTTTTGAGAAAAAACTTTTTACTTCTTTTAGCTAACCAACCATGATATCATTTGATTACTAGGTTTTTATTTAAGCTTAAGAGGAGGTACATAACTATATGAACTTAAAAAAAACAAAAAAAGAAAATGAATTATATAAATTAAAGAAAAAAGGAAATTCTTTTATTACACTTTGAGTTTATATAAACCTAAATAATAAGTTATTTTTATTAATAATAATATTATATGTTATTGAATTATATTATTAGAATATTTTGGAGCGAAATATTAATAAAATGGGAGGGAAATATTAAGACAATTTGGGTATGTTCCATTGCTTAGAGTATATTTAATTCTTTATTTCTAAAATTGCAATAGGCCCAATTTTATAATTACAATAGTTGAATTTTATTAACAATCTACAAAATAATGAAGTTAAATTAAACTATAACTTGCAAGTCCACCATAAATATTTTGATTAATAACATACTAATTTATTATATTTTCTTATAATTGTGATAGAAATCTCATTCAAACATTCTTGGTATAAGCTATTTTAAATGCTATTTTGATTTAAATAGAAAAAAATCTAAGTAAATTACTATGAAAACAAATTTAGAACTTCAAAACAACTTAATGTCATAACTGTAGAATCCTAAAGAAATTTGACCAATACGCCAGGATTCATTATAAATCTCAAACTAAAATGGAAGCATTATTGTTTTACATATATAAGCGATATATACAAGCCAGTTTTAAATAGAATATTTTACATGATGAAATCATGAGTGCAAGAAACTCATTTCCCGCCAAACAACACAATTTCTGTGAGCATCGCAGCGAAAATTCAACCAAAGCACTAACTTGCGGTAAATGTGGATTTCTTCACCCATCAACACAATTTTTCTCCGAGCTGAGAGGAAATCGCAGCGAAAATTCAACCAAACACTAATTTAATTTAATTTGCAGTAAATATGGATAACAAATATTTATGAAAGGTTTTGAGAAGTTATTTACAAATAAATTCCAAATAAAAAAAGTTTCTCTTGATTTTTATTTAGGTAGTTTAGTTATAAATTATATGTAAAATTTTGCAAAAAAATTTCAAGAATAACGTCCCTTTTTAAAGTGCTTTTAGGGATAAATCATACCCAAAAATGAACAAATCAACCAATATTTTACAATAAATTTATTAATAATCATTTTTTTTTAAACCTCTAAGTGAGTTAATTTATCAATAAATCACAAGATTTTTTAAGCAAGTTAATTTATCAATAACTCACAAGATTCTTGGTAAGCGAGTTAATTTACCAGTAAATCACAAGATTCTTTGCAGTGAAACAAAAGAAGAGTGATGAGATTTCCTTGATTCTTTAGTTATTTAATAAAACACAGATAACTCACACAATGAGGCAATAGTTTGCACTAAAACAAGCTGGCAATAGTTTGCACTAAAACAAGGTAAAGAAAATTTTAGAGGCTCTGGCTAAGAAAATTTACATGTAAAACGTAGAACCTGGTAATAGTTTGCAGCAAAACCGGAGAGAATGATTCGTTTAGAAACAAAAGAGGAAAGTTTTGAAGCCTTCAGTTATTTAAGTTAATCATAAAAAGCGTCTATGTTTGTGGGCAGAGAACAGGGCAGGAGTTTGAAAACTTGAAAATAGTTTGCCAATTCGGCACATAGCATGGCGGCGTCCTGAGAGGGATTGATTTGCAAACCACATTAAATGTGATCCTTTGCCGTGGTCACGTCTCCTTTCACGCATGCACAGAACAGAAAATATAGAACCCTAAAATGAAATTTCATGCTCATTAAGAAAGATACGAAGTTATAAAAAATTTGACGTAGAAACCAGTTATAAACAGTTTCACTCACAAACAATAATTTACGACATTATAGATTCTGAGGATTATTCTTTTGATCGAATGAAATAGTTTAACATATCTCACATTAAAATAGGTTTACCTTGAAGGTAGAGTAAGTGTATAACGACACTAATTTCCCGCGGAATTAATCATTCTTAGCGTCAATGCAGCGAGCAAAGTTTTCTTAAGGGTTAAGGTGAGATCCAATCACGGCGAAAATTCATAGAAAGCATTTGCTTATGGATATCAAAGGTTTCATTGAGGCTTAGATCAGGGATTTACCATTAAATCACAACTTAAACAGTAAACTGGTTTCTTTTAATTTTCATCTAAATTTAAACAGTAAACTGGTTTCTTTTAATTTTCATCTAAATAATTTTAAGAATACATTATATGGAAAACATGTATCAATCCCATAACACAAACAAGAGAGGAAAGATTACATTAAGCTTTCAGTTATTTATGAAATCCCCAAACCTACCGAACAAAGATTTATGAAAATTTTATCAGTTATTTAATTTACTGATAATTCACAGAAATCCCCAAATCTACCAAACAAACATTTACGAAAAATTTATGGACTTATGGCCTGATCCTACATTTTCGAGAAATTCAAAGGAATCTTTGCCACTGCGACTACTTGGGAAGTTTGATCCCTGATCGCAAAGCAACCTGGAGGTGAGGCGAAAAATCTTCGAAAGGCGGCTTCGTCGTAACGCACCCTGATATAGTTTCTTTTCTCACTTATCATACATACAAAAGAAAACAGATCTCCAAACATACACACAAATGCAAAAACATTCCACACGCAGACCCCTTAAATCACAATATACAGGGCAGGGCATATACAAATTAACTCCTAAGAGATATAGAAATGGAGAGATCCTAAGAGTGCAATATTTCTTCAACACAATGAAACAGGCTTACACATCTTCGCATTAAAATGAAAGCAATATTTCCTTTAATAAAATGAAATAGCCTGACATATATCTCCCATTGCACTATGCTTTTGACAGCATGATTTCCCACCGAATTCGGCATTCTCTTGACACGAAACTCCAACAGAACACCTAAGCGATGCAGCAAGCGATGTTTTCTTAAGGTGAGAGCAAATCAGGGTGAAAATTGCAGCTAAGATTCAAGAAATTTTCTATAAATTCCAAGATAAAGATCCTTTTAAGATTACCCTATGTCCCGCGCAGATAAATCACATTGAAAATGTGCAAATGAACCAAAATCTTGCAACAAACCTACATGATTAAGATCATTCAAGCAGTGAGCAAGTTAAATTTTAATTTACGGACAAATCACAAAACTCTCTCCAAGAGGTTGCAGATTTCTTTGAAGCTTTAATTAATTAAATAAATACATATAAATCACCAAGGCCCAATAGTTTGTAGTAAAGCCAGAGAAACATAATTTATTAAACCTTTAGTCATTTCATTTACAGGTAAATTGCAGACGGTGGGAATAATTTATAATAAAATCAGAGAGCGATTTCTTGAAGCATTGGTTATTTAATTAACAAGGAACACGGCAATAGTTTCATGCAAAACCAGAGAGAATGGTTTCTTTAAGCGTCTATTACTTAATTTAAGAACATAAACAAGAGAGGAAATATATCATTAAGCCTTCAGTTATTTAATTCAAGAATAAATCACAGAAATCGCAGAAGTTTAAGTAAAACCAAAGAAAGAAAAATGTCTTTCAAAATCAGGAAAAGAATTTGAACATTAAATTATAGATTGCAATATATCCCGTGAACAAAGATCTATGCAAATTTTATGGACTTATACCTTCATCCTACAGAAATTTAAAGGAAGATCTATGCAAATTTTATGGACTTATACTTTGATCCTACAGAAATTTAAAGGAATTTTGGCCACTGCCGTTACCTCGTACCTCGTAAGTTTGATCCCTAGTCCAGACGATCGGTGAGGTGAACAATTTTGAAGAAGCATGGCGGCATCACTTTCACAATAATGCACCTGATATCGTCTCGTCCACTCTCCTCTCATAGATTCAACCTAAAACGCATCACCAAACATACATACAAATGCAAAGGCATAAAACACGCATATGCCACACAGGAAACACATCACCAAACAAACAAACATACATGCAAATGCAAAGACATAGCACGCACATAAGCCAGCCACATAATATACAGAGTGCACACAAATTAACGCACAATATAATATGCGCCTTTAACACACAACTCTAACACCAGAAAGAGCACAGAGGGCACACAAATTACAACACACACTATACAGGGCGCCTTTTAACCCACAACTCTAACACCAGAGAGAGACAGAGGGCTCGTGGTAGGAGATAAAGAAATGGAGAGATCCTGCAGTAGTATATATAATAAGAGTAGTCTTCCTTTGATGAAATGCAGCCCTTGGATCAACAAAAAGCTGCTTTATGATCCAACGGCAAGCAATTGCTGTTCATAAATTTTCAAGTTGAGCCATGATATGTCGGTCTTTAATTCAAATTGAACCGTTGCATGACATTGTTATGATCAAACCATGATTTAGGTGATGCTTTCACCGCTGACAGCTTGCACTTACTCGTGGAATTTCGTAAAAACAATATCGTTGAGTGGTAAAATATTGTCCTTATTATATATAAAAAAAACTAATTAATAAACATGGATTTTTATTATATTCCCTCAATTTCATTTGATGATTTAATGGCAACTCGTTCTTTTTAAAAAAAATATTTTATTTAAAATACAATTATTTAGGTGATGCTTTAACCGCTCACAGCTTGCATTATTTTAAATTTTATTCCATTTCTTACATTGTGTTACTGGTGAAATTTCGTAAAAATCAATATTGTTGAGTGGTAAAATATTGTCCTTATTATCTATAAAAAAAAAACTAATTAATAAACATGGATTTTTATTATATTGCATCAATTTCATTGGATGATCTAATGGCAACTCATTCTTTTCTTAAAATCTATTTATTTAAAATACAATATAAAAGAAACATTTTGTTTATTTATTTAAAATATAGTTAGGATATTGTATTAACATTAATATTTTGAATTGAAATAAAAGTAAAATTTTACTAATAAAATTTACTAAAATATACTTTTACTAACAATATGAAGCCATGGAGTTATCTCTTAATGCAATGCTCCTTCAAGATTTTTGAGAACCATACATAGAATGAGGTTCTAACT
>APFE031586702.1:0-17946 GCA_000404065.3 Pinus taeda | reverse complement strand
AAATAAAGAGGTACTTTTCAGAAATGGTGGGGGAAAAGAGAGAAGAATGAGCCTATTTGATATCCTTTTGTCTCAGAAAACCTTGCTACCACTCTTGAACACGACACTTTTTAGTCACCTGGGTTGGGAAATCCTTTGCCTCACAATTGATCAAACCTCATTAACATTCTTTAGCCGGGTTTCGGGGATATTAACTTTGAGTCATTTGTAACCAAGCCATCTGTTGTGTCGTTATGTGTTCAAGAGGTCTGTAAACAAAACGTTCAACTGCAAAATTCCTATCATCCATTTTATCATCCCTGAGTCAGTCCTTACAGCAACATTTCTTCAACTTGAACTATGATTTCGTGTTGTGGCTTGCCTGCGACGGGTCGCTTTCTATCGACATCAGCACATTATCTAGAGAGTTGACTTAGAAATCGTCAGTGCCTTGAAGTCTGCATGCATTAATGGCAGGTTTCTCGCCTTCGACGTTAGTTTTCATCATTGACTTGCGATCGAAGGATTCAATGAAATGTTCGACATCAACCCATTCATTCACATCTCATGGATTGTGCTGGGTACTTTGAGAACCATTGACATCACTGGTGGTCTCTCTCACGCTTGTTAACAGTTTACATCATTGACTGGTAATCAAGTGGTTTCTACCATGTTCGACATCGACTCATTTGTTCACATGGCTAGAATCGTACCAATTCGGGAAGTAGAGATGAAGACCCTGGATCTAGTTTCCACCATCCAGGCTGCGAGGAGTTTTGTATTCATTATGTTGTAGACCCATCATAAACAGATGGCTACGTCCATACTGTGTCTACACGATTCTATGATTATGATGTATTATGAAATCATTCCTGTATCAGAATAGTTAGTCCAATAGTTAAAGTTTTGATCTGAGTATGGGAATGCCTACCTCAGCGATGATATGATCTTATACATGTATTTTGTGTTGAAAATTGCAGGTTCTGACCGGGCTCTCCACAAGATGATCCTCGAAATGATAAAGTACTTCACCCTTCCTATATGATATAACACCCTTATCTATTACAGGCTTCGTACTTTAGGGGGCAATCTGATACACTGAAATTTGTCATCATGACTATCTGCAGTTAATATGGCTCCATCAATAGTCATATTATCCTCCTTGTCAAGCCTCATACCTCTGCTCTTCATGTCAAACTTCTAAAAGAGAGAAAAGTCACTTAAAAACATGTTTATCTCTGGGTACGCAGGTTCTCTCTACCTTGCCTGCGTGTACGCACTCCAAATACACTATACTTGCGTACTTGTACGCTCTGTAAGCTAAAGGTTGGGTGCGTACCCCTGTAAAGGTCAAAAGGCGCGAGTTTCATCTTTAAAAAGTACTTGTGGTCACTTCTAGAGCCTTCTAGAAGAGTTTTTGACGTGTATTGAGCGCCTCCAGATGGTTCATGCACCCCTATGATAGAGGAGCTTATCCCATCAAGAGAGGAGCTACCCCATCCAAAAGAGGGAGTATCCCATTGATGTTGGAACTGAATAACCTCCTCTAGAATACTATAAATACAGGCATTGGGCCAGAGGAGGGGAGGTTGAAAGCTGAACATTCTAAAGGGTAAATGCTGCTGGAATTAGGACTTCCATTGTTGACTTGTGAGGAGAGATCACTATCCTTCCTTGTTGCCATATTGGGAGTGGGTGAGCTTGTCAAAGTAGAGGAAATCTCTTGTTGGACCCTGGGAGGAGCTTGCACAACACCAAGGCTCAGGTTGTAATGGTTCCTTTTTTGTTTCCTTAATACAAATAAGTCCATTCTTCTCAATGATTTGTTGTTAATGAATTATTTCATGTACTCCTTGGTCTATGTGATGAATATGCTTTGTTTTATGAAATATTCAGGTGTTATGTAGTCGTTTTCTTTGTTAGTGTATGCAGGTCTTAAAGTGAAGGAGGAGCTCATCTGGATCAGTGAGGCTGGACTGCTACAACAAGCGTTGGACCTAAGGTAAGATCGGAAAACACTTGGTCTCTCATAGAATAAAGTGTATTTAGAGAAGGATTGCTCTTGTTTGGTTTGTTTGTCACTAGAGAGTCTTAGACTGCTAGGGAGGTTAGGTTTGTCCACAAAAATAACTATTTCTGCATGACAAAAAGACTTGGGAAAATTATTGAAACTATTGATGTTGTGGTTGATGAAGCATGAAAAAATCCAAAGCAGGTAAAAATTGAAGATTGTGGAGACGATGGCGATTATCCTTCCACATCAAATAAAACTAATTCAGAAGAAGAAACCAATGAAGCACCAGAAGAACATATAATGACAAAAGAAAAGACTCCATCCAAGTATGTTCAGAAAAATCATCCAAGACTCAAATTTTGGGACAAAAAGAGGCAGGTGTGCAGACAAGAAGAACTATTATAGAAGATTCAAGCTATCTAGCACTGCCTTCCTCCATTGAACCTCAAAATGTAAATGAAGCATGCAAAGATGCATGTTGGGACAAGGCCATGAATGAAGAGCTTGAGAAAATTGAAAAGAATAATACTTGGGAATTAATTCCTATACCTCATGATAAGAATAACATAGGAATGAAATGGATATTCAAAAACAATCTGAATGAAAATGGAGAAGTTATTAGAAACAATGGCAAACTTGTTTGTAAAGGGTATGCTCAACAAAAGGTATAGATTTTGAAGAAACGTTTGCACTTGTAGCAAGACTTGAAGCCATAAGAATGTTCCTTGCTCTTTCTAGTTTTCAGAAATTCAAAGTATACGAAAAGGATGTAAAATCTGTTTTTCTTAACGGGGACTTAGAAGAAGAAGTACATATTGAGCAACTAGACGAATTCATTCTTGGAAATGATCCAAAACTTGTATGCAGACTCAAAAGGCTCTTTATGGTCTAAAAAGAGCTCCAAGATCCAGGAATTAATGTCTTGACAAATATCTCCATCAACAAGGTTTTTCAAAAGGATCAGCTGATAGAAACCTATATACAAAGATTGACAATAATAAATTGCTAATACTTGTTGTGTATGTTGATGATATTATTTTTGGTAGCAATGAAGAAGCCATGAGTCAAAACTTTTCTTTGGTAATGCAGCAAGAATTTGAAATGTCCCTACTTGGTGAGCTCACATATTTTTTTGGTCTACAAGTTCAACAAAAGAAAGATGGTATTTTTATGTCACAAACCAAGTATCTCAAGCAGAATTTAAAAAAATATGTCATGGAGGATTCTAAACTAGTATGTACCCCTATGGTAACAAGATGCAATCTCAGATCAAATGATGAATTAGCAGCAATACATCAACCAACCTACAGATCCATGATTAGCAGTCTGCTTTATCTAACAGGTAGCCGACCAACCATCATATATACAGTGGGAATAGTTGGAAGATTCCAAGCCAATCTAAAGGAATCACACCTTTAGGCAGTCAAAAGGATTTTCAAATATCTTCAAGGAAAACAGAATTTTGGTTTATGGTATCCTAGAGATACAAATCTTACACTTCATGCATGTACATATGCAGATTGGGCAGGAAGCATTCATGATAGAAAAATCACTAGTGGTAGTGCATTCTATATGGGTTGTAGATTAGTATCTTGGTTCAACAAGAAGCAAAGTTCAATTTCATTATCCATAGCTGAAGCAGAATATGTGGATGTTGCATCTTGCTTCACAAAACTCCTTTGGCTGATGCAAAAATTGCGAGACATTTAGATCACATGTACTCCACCCATCTCCATTCTATGTGATAATACAAGTGCAATCAGTATTTCAAAGAATCCAATCATGCATTCCAAGATCAAGCACATACCCATAAAATATCATTTTCTACGTGAACAAGTGCTTGAACAAAAGGTCAAATTGGAGTATGTTCCCTCCAAAGAACAGGTTCTTGATATATTCACCAAACCATTGCCCAGAGAGACATTTGAATATCTCAGACAGAAGATGGGAATAGTTTATGCATCATCTTACAAATAAAACTTATCTGTTTCAGAGAAAAGTGTTTATACATTATTTCTATGAAGCGTATCCACGTACATACGCTGGTTTCTGTGGATATAGTCATGTATATGTTGGTTTGAAGAAAAATAGTGGATCAAACTTAGGATGAAAGGAGTCTGATATGGGTCTGACAGTGATTATCTAGCACAGGGGGAGCATATACTTCTAATAATGCATTGTTGGCATTATCTTAGAAGATCTTGGTACAAATTCAGAATTGTTTCTGATGCAGGTGGACCATGTTCACGGGAGATCATGGTTGCTCATTTGGATGGTGATTGAAAGATGCTGTTGATGATAGTTGCTGATAACTATCATGGTTTTGTTTCAGATATTTGGTCTCTATGTCATGTATATATTTTAATGTCAAGGTCATGAAACAACATATTCTGATTCCCCACTATGCACGGGATGGATGATGTAATGCTCTTGTTTTGATATGCATAAACTTGGTATATCCCCACATGGTTGGGAGATGGATGTATGTATGAGTCATTGGTGATAGGAAGGTCATTTATGATGTATAGAGTCATGTTCCTCTTTTAGAACATATTTTTTCATACCTTGCTTATTTTCAGGGGGAGCATGGACTTGCACATAGAGCTCAATCAACACTCTTCAGCATATCAAAACCTTCAGCATGTACTCAGGGGGAGCATAACCATTTTCCCTTGATGCCAAAGGGGGAGAGTGACTTGGGGTTGCCATTAAGTCCAAAGGGGGAGACTGTTGACATTATGACACAGATTTGTTACTATGACGCATGTGTTATCCTTCATGGAAACTCACTCAGATGATAGATCACAGTTCAGACTCTCACAATGAAGAAAGAGAGGTATGCGCACGTTCCTCATTGACCAAAGCACACGTACACGTGGGTTTGCAGACCAAAAGGAACGTATGGCGTACACACGCACTTTCACAGAAGGAAAGGTGTGTACATGTTGGAAAAATTAGTTTTGGTCCATGGTATTGGTCCAAGGTATCCTCTTCGAAGTGTTGACCCTAGGTATTTGGTCCAAGGTATTGGTTCTAAGTGGTTTTGGTCCATGGTATTGAGTAAGGCCTAAGACTATAAAAGGAGGAGAAGATCATTAGGCAAAGGAAATCATGTATTAAATATCTAATGAAGAGCAAGACCTAGAATACAGGTTATTGGGTTATGGTGCACAGCTGGATCTAAATCAAGGATGAACCTTAGTGCTTGGGGAAGGATAAGGTCTAATCATTGGTCAAGATGTTAAATCTTGAAGTGAAGTATCTTTGTGTGTTTTGATCTTTTATCTGAATACCTGGTACATGTTATAGACTATAAATATGATGATCTAGGTATAACTAAAGTATGGAATTGTTGTAAAGATTAAATCATCATTTATAGATCTATACATAGGTTCACCTTAGATAAGGTGTGTATAAATGTTGGTTATGCATATCGAAACAGCATATACATCTTAAAATTGATTTGTAGATCTGTACATAGGTTCACCTTGAGAAAAGTGTGTATGCACTCAGGTTCGACACATTGAAGTAGTGTATACCTCATAAAATATGCTTTAGTTACTTTTGGTCGGTGTTATAGTGTTCTAGTTCTAGTTACTGTTTTTGGTTACTGTATTCTGGTTACAAAATTCTGAAAAGTGATTGATTGATTTAGTTGTGGTTGGTGCAAGGTAGATTGATTGATGCAGATGTATTTGATGTTTGAATGATGTTATTGGTGGATCCAGTCTGAAAATTTATGAAACGTGGTCCTTGGAAGAAAAGAGAAGGTTGTAGCCTTCTGTAGGCTGGTACCTACATATTAGTAATCATATCAACTAGTACAAGAGCTAAGGGGTTGTAGCTCCCTTCCAGGAGAAGTTGGAGAATGAGAGAATGTTGTAGCCTTTTGAAGGTAGGAGCCTGCGTACTGGAATAAGGCTACACCAGTACAAAAATTGTAAAAATAAGTTTCTTATTAAAAAGAAGATAGAGACGATTGCAGCAGGTGGTTTTCACCCACATTGGGTTTCCACCTTATATCTTATGTTCATGTGTGTGTGATTGTTGGTTCTGTTTTACTGCACCTGGTTACTATTTATATGGTTTTGATGCACTGATTTAAGATCAACATATGATAAATTAATTGAATCATAAGTTTGCAAGATATACACTAGTTGCCTTAAATACAGTTGCGTATACATGCAAGTTCCATTAATTGAAGCAACGTATATGAATCTGATTATGGAAATGAAATATTATTGACTTGCTAATACTGGTTCACCACCCTCTCAATATTATTTCCAACACATTAGAGGGGTGGATTTTCTTCACATTTCTCTTCAATATTTCAACTTTGCTCCAAAACTCCAAATTCTCACAAATGTTATGTGAGAAAGGTGTGAGACATATAGAGGGGTAGAAGATCTCTTTATAGAAATTTTCTCAGTTTAATGCTTTTCTTTTTTGAGTTTTTTAATTCAATACTGAATTTTTATTAGATTCTGTATTGGGTCATGATGCATCTTCTTGGCTAAGTTGGGCTTATTTGGTACCAAATCGGCCCAATGCATCAAGTCAAACCTATTTTAGAGAACTAGTGTTGGGCCCTTGTCCATTGTCTCGTCAAATTCCAAATAGGGACATATTTCACATGATTTGCATTTGTAATTTAAAGAGGCACATATTTTAAATATGAAGAGAAGAAGATTAAAAATAGGGACATATTTTAGAGCATACACATTTGCAATTTAAAGAGAGGGAAAACATGCATCGAAATGAAAATAATGGGCAGTGGGCACAAGAATTTGGTCCACAACTCCTCCAAGATTCTAGATACATTATAGCCTTTTGATTAAGCTACCAAAATCCATTGCAAATAACCTCAAACGGATGCCAAACTAGCACCAAGCTCAAGCGTTACATTTTTTTTCAAGATTAAGCTCTGCCCCAAAACTTGAAATGCTCACAAATGCTTTGTGAGAAAGGTGTGAGACAAATAGAGGGGTGGGATATCTCTTTACAAATTTTTGATTAGTTTAATGCTTTTCTTTTTTGAGTTTTTTAATTAAATAGTGAATTTTTTTCTTGGATTTTGTATGGGGTCATCATACATCTACTTGGTTGAGTAGGTCTTATTTAGTACCAAGCTGGCCTATCAAGCTAAGTCGAACCAAGTTTTAGAACAATAGTGTTGGGCCCTTGTCTATTGTCTCATAATATACTCAACAGAAAATAATACTAAGTATAGTTTGGTTATTGTCAACTGAATATAATAGAAGAAAGACATGCCAGTGTTGTATATAGCTTGGCTACTAGCCACTAAATCCTATGCTCTTAGAACAATAGAAATAAAATAAAAATCTAAACTCTCATAGAGAGGGACCTAAGATTCTTCATGTTATTAATTCACTTCAAGGAAATGCGATGGTGGATGTCTTCTCCAGCCTCATGGTCCTCCCTTTGTCTCTCATCCCTAGCTTTTGGAGCAATCTCTAAACCTTGGAGGGATTTCAGCAAGTAGTATTCATCATTGAATTGTTGTAGCTTTCCTTTGATACCACTCAATAAGGGGTTCTTCTTTGAGGTTGATTCCATGTGACAGGTTATCATTTCTTTGGCATGCTATTATAGATCTATGGTCAAAGAGGGGTTGTTCTTCTTGATTCTTGAAAACTTTGCATTGGGGATGATGTGAGACAAGTCCTTTTCTATATGCTTGTTGTTGGTAGCAACTTTTTGTCCATTAACCTACTCCTCCAGTTTTCCAAGATTATGAACTGCATTGTATTTGTGCCACTTATTGAAACCTTGTGCTATACATTGAGACTCACCTTTCTGCATTTGGTTCCATTTCTTTCAACAAAATCTTCTTTAATGCTTATCTTTAGTGAATTTATATCAGGGAATTCTTTGGCCTATATATATATTTGAATCTATAATAAATAAAGCTTGTCAATATTTTATTTTCAATTATTAAGTTATATGTATGATGTTTTATAAATTTTTTAAATTATATTTATTATTTGATATATGTTATATTCAAAAAATTATATGTATGTTTTTTATATAGATATATTTGAATTTAATGGTGAATTTTATTGAATTTTTGTATGCGGTGATTTTTTTTTGAATTTGATGTTCAAACATGAACACAAACTAGGTAACCATGAT
Source organism: Pinus taeda (assembly GCA_000404065.3). Lineage (NCBI taxonomy): Eukaryota > Viridiplantae > Streptophyta > Pinopsida > Pinales > Pinaceae > Pinus > Pinus taeda. Next base: position 9,800 of record APFE031586702.1, on the reverse strand, counting down.
TTTGGGGAAATGTACAAGGTGAAGTCTGCTATTGATGATAGTGTTGACTACCCTTCCACATCTCTTATCTGCTAGAGCTTTATGAGTCAAGCTTGTGGTATCATGGCTTTAGTTCAATAACATTAAACCTTAGTCGAAAGAGTGCTAAATCTACCTAGCCACTTTGACTTTACCAAAAAACCATTTTGGATCGCTCAACCTAAGTAATTAGTGATATTCTCATTCTATACATGCGAAACTTGAAGATAGGGTGTAACTCTTACAACAACCTTGGGATTTCACCATTGTCTAATGCATGCTAATTTATGGAATCTATCTGATCAAACATCATTTATATGAAAATCTTGGTTGAGTATCATCCTTGGGGTTTCACCATTTTTTGGCGCATGGTATTGGGTGGAATCCATTTGATCAAACATAATTTATATGCATGTCCTGGTTGAGTTTTATTCTTGTGTCTCCAATGGATTCTGGAAAGGAAAGCATGAGCCTAATGGCATGAATTCCACTATCTTTCTATGACATAAGGTTTGGAGTGTCATTTACAACATTCTCTCGTGTGGATATATTCACATGACTATTCTTGAAGGTTTCAACAATATGAGAAATAAACCAATATCCAAATTTAAAGAAAACAAATATCATTCAGCCAACAATGAAGCTTTCAAGACCTTGCCAAATTTTTAAAATACACCCCCCTAGAGTCAAGGTAACAATAATGTGGATTCCTTTCAAAGATTATTCGTTCATAACGCCTATGTATATACAAATCTTTTCATTTATATTAGTTTAATACTAACAAAAATATATAATTCTTAGAAGATCCATGAGATTTAAGCAGATATGTGCTATGTAATATTTGATTGGCTTCAAGGAACTGTACAACAAATCTATTGATCAAGACAAACATATAATTTTTTTGAAGTTGGAATTGGTATTGAAATTGGTCAAGGGTTAGATTGGACTAGAATAATCTAAAAAACTGGTGATGTTAATAATTATAAAGGAGTTGGGCTGTGTGATTCTCTTAGAGCCCACCAATAGTTATTTACTGGAGTTTGAGCCCATACGCGTCAACAAGGGCATTATGTTATATGTAATACATAGTAGTCTTCTACCCTTTCATTGTTCAATTTGATAAATGCTTGTAGGAAACAAACCATGTGTACCAAGTTTTAATTTATAGGGATTATCTAGTAGCCAACTATTGGGCTCAACCCCCACAAGTGATTTTCAAAGACAGCTTTAGCATACCCTCAGAATTCATGGTAAGCTAACAAGTGGCATAGTGGTTTGATATCTGAAATACGTGAATGACATAATAAGCATAATAGTGCAGTTTCAAGGTTATGCATGGCTATTCATGCTAATTGGTATGGTTGGAACTCTTTTGAATTTGAGATCCATTCACCACAAAGAATAAAATCCATTTTCTAGAGTCATTTTCTATATGGAGGAACAACAAGCTATTTGTCTTTCTAGTCTAGTACTTCTAACATTGATTTCCGAGGTGGAATTTTACACATTTATTACATACATGGCTACTTATTTGGGATAAAGCAAACTTTTAGTGCACTAGGTCATGGTTTGGATCTATTCCATGTGCACTGTTTATTGAGAACCTTTGGCAAAAACAATTCAATTATTCAAGCCTAACTTGACTTTTAATGTTAACTACAACATAATAAAGGCACAATAATTTCTTCACTCACTAATCCTCATGGGAACAACATTTGGCTTTTCAATTGTTTCTAGGTTCACAAGTCCCTACTCAAAGGTCTAATTAATGCCCGATGTTGAAAAATACTCAACTTGGACAAGCATCACAAGGAAACTCCTTACCCCACAATCTTCCCATCCATTACATATCAAGTAGAAACATTTGACATGTGAAGGCTTAATTATTGTAGGTGGAGTTGTGATTGAAACAATACTGCAAGGTAAGGAATATTGGAGCAATAATATCAAATTAGATGTTTCCCAATATGAACTCTCTCACCTCTCAAAGTGTACGAAATGATGATATTGGTCACTGTGGTAGTTCTTCCAAACAGAATATTGAATTATGGATGATTGATTCTGGGTTGTAATGCATTTCACCGAAGCCAATTAAGTTCTATTTTGCGGAATTGATTTTCTTTGGAAAATGCTCAGGGTGCAAACTTAACTATGGTTAGTGTCAGTGGTGTCATGGAAGTAAGCACAAAAGGTCTTACTAAGATTTCAATGGGAAATTTATAGTCTCCATTTCCATTCCCATTGGTGGCATGCCTAGAAAAACACTATGCATGACCCATTTTTCATCTTCTAATTTGTAACAACCAGTAGCAATAGTCTTGTAGAAAATTTCATTAGCACTGACATGCAACAGGCCAAATAAGAAGGTGTTTTATTTGAAAATAATGGTGGTGTTCGAGGATCATCTGATTATGGAAATAATGCATCTAATCATATTTTCCTGATAACAGAAGAAACTTCTTGTGCCCCACAATTTTAAGTTTCACCTTCACTCCTTCTAGTTACAACATAACCAAGTCCTAATTATGTGGATCACTATAGTAACACTCCACATATCATTTACTTATTTGATGATGACTAGAGCTATTGTAAAATATTTGTTGTTGATTACTTTTGTAGCTAATGCTAGAAAGCCTCCAAAGATTTTATGGAAATATACATTTTTGTGATTGCTTGTTAGAAAATTCTATTTGTTATCTTAAGAAAGTGGATAGAGATGTTGGAATTCCAAATTTCTAACAAGTTCTATGTTAGGAAGCTACCAAAATTCTATATTCAAGTTTTATAGTTATTGGGAGAGTGTTGCTACAAACAAATTATCAGTAGGAAACCAAATCATTTCAGTGTTTGTGGATTAATCAAACAAGGAACCTCAACTTTGATGTTGATATTGGGAACATCAGTGGATATAGCACTAACATGTTGTTAGGAAAGCTTATCCCTAGCCAAGGGGGCTTGGTATTGTATGTTCAATCCCAAAGGAATTAGAAACAACAAAGACTACAAAGTTTTTCACATTATTTTAACTATAATGACCATTTAAAGTTCTATAAGTTGAAAACATGTTTTCCCTACATATTGAGACTCCAAGTAGTACTATATCTTATATTTAATGAGGAATTAGGGAGCATCATTACAAGGAACACTTAATTAGGAAATCTTGCATATGGAAGGAAATAAGGCTTATTGTGTAAGAATGGGGATTTAATAATTGTACTCAAAGGAAGGAATAAATGAAGGAAAGTCTAGAATTAATATTTTTTTGTGGATACTAAAAAAAGGCATGCCAAAACCTCCTCACTTACATGGAATAAAACATCATTAAGATCACTTTGTTTTGCAAGTGATGAGACACTAATTGGTTTAGATGTAGAGTCATCTAGAAGAGCCCTTGAAATGGTGGAAGTCAAGAAAAAGGATGTTGACTGGTTTTGATGTGTATGTCTACTCCAGATGATATTTTTGGTGGTGCTCCCTAAGTAAGTATCATATGATATTTATTCAATCTATAGCTTCATAATTATCATTAACTTGTTATGACACTTTAATGTATTTGCACTCCATATTTTTTTGTTTTCCCATGTTTCTGCTTGGTTCAAATTGTTTGAGTTAATGTTTTCCGTAATATGGGAGCTACTTTGACTAGAGATATTATGTTATATCGTTAGAATTTTTAGGGAATTTATTAGTTATAGAATCTATATCATGATGGTATCATATTTTATTGATGCTCTACTAGATAACATGGAGTTTATATGCATTTCAATGAGTGGAAAACAATTATTTTTTATCATGCATTGCTTGGCTTGGTGAGCAATTGCATTTGTCTAGGCTAATATCAATTCGTAGGTGTTGGATTTTCAAAATATACAATTCACAATTTTGTTGATATCAAAACTCCTCGTATTGCTACGGTTTTTTGTTTTGAGATGATGTTTGTAGCCAACATTTGGGATTTGTTGTGACAATTTTTGTGTATAATTTGATATAAGGTTATGCCTTTAAAGTTTAAACTCATTACCTTTGTTGCATTGATTAAAAGAGAAGAATCCACCTAACTTAAAAATCAGTTGTAGTGACATTGAAGTTAAATGTGAAGTTCTGTGTGCATTTATTTGTTAACTTGTTAATGATAGTTTCTGCTATAGGGAATCGCTTTGATGTTGAGTTGTTTTGTTATAATTACCATTTCAATGGCTAGAAATGTGTCTTGAATTCATGTTAGTGTTTCCTTGGTGTGTGTTGAAAACCATTTGAAATAGGCACATGCGGGAGCAGGTAAATGCGAATTTGATCAAGGTTATTCTTAAAGGAATAGAAAGGGATACGATGAGAAACTGAAGGCCAATCATTTTATGTAATATTTTATACAATATAAAGGTTTGAGAAGGTTTTATCTATCATCATGTTCAATATTTTTTCTCAATGTCTATTCTACCCTTATCTACTACGATTTTGGTCACTTCACTAACATTTTTATTTAGTCTTGCCATAGTCTTCAAGGCACCCCTTTATTCAATGTTGATAAGGACATGTGGATGTTGCTTACAAAATTTTTATTATGAATTGCGATGTTGTCATGCTGAGATGGTCTTAAAAATTATCAATAGTCAACGATGGTTATGACATATCAAATTATCAATTATAATACATGGATGGCTAATAGTAACATGCATTAGATTTTTCTTTCTTGGTTTTGGCTATAAAATTGTACTTTTACTCTTATCATTCTTCAATAGTTTTGATTATTGACTGTTTTTTTTAATTGTCTCTCTTTATATATATTACAATTTTTTTTTTACTTTCCATTTTGCTACTGTATCTTGATCCTTGATTTTAAAAAAATTGGCAAATCTGTGTCCAAATCCCTATCTATATCCCGTTGAACATAGATTGTAATCTATCTTTGCATCATGTCACCAACTAGTGATGCATTCCCAAGCAACTTTCTCCATTTGTTATCAATGGTGGGATATGAACTAAGGGTGTTGTTTCCTATTGGATAAAAAGATTGAGTCAACTCTTTGCTTGTTAGCATTGTCTTCTTTCTGCCATAATCACCCTCATGTTTTGGATGGATTGGGATTCTAAAGGTATCCCTAGCAAGATGAGTAGTGGAGTCTTCGAAACTATTGTTTTCATTATCATGTTCACTTCCATTTCTTCCTATTTCTTCTTGCATATATTTTTCCTCGTGTTATAAGCTATAGCTTTCAATAGTAGCTTGCATGTTAGATTATAATTTGGCTGATTTTTTAGATAAATATTGAATTTTCCCTAGTATATTTTCTAGGTGTTCTTTGAACTCTCAGTCTACGTATAACCACTGCCCCACCAATTTCCATGGGACAATAGTTGCATACCATTTCAGCCCAACTATTTGGCAAAGGTTCCATGTAGGATCATTTTTATGTTTGGAGCATGGCATTTTTTCTACCCATAAATAATTTGCAAATAGATCCTTACATTTAATTTCTAGATTCTTTTAACGAACCCTCTTAGGAGAAATAGGGTTTGAAGAATATATGTAAATACTTGTACAAGTTCCAAGTATTCACACTGAATCAGTTCTAGGAGTAGATCTAAACCAATTGCAGGAATAGATTGAATCAACATCTCAAATTAGCAAAAGAGTAGCTCCAAAAACTAGTGTTGCAAACATTGTGATTATGATGGTCTTGGTATTATTGCAATGTCACAAATTTTACCCCAGATCGATATTATTGCCAATAAACTATGCAGTGAATTAATTCTCGAAAATAACATGAGAATACTGTAAATATCTCGATTTTATCATGAGATGCATGAAATTATTTTCCCTACTCATCGATGGAGGGGCATAAACTCAATTATTTGTTTCTTTGAATAATTTTGTATTTTCTAAATTTGCTTGTATTTTGCGATATTTTCCTGATGTTGTCAATATTTTTTTCCTGATTCTTGGTCATATTTTTGCTGACATGATATTTACAACATTAAAAAACACAAGAAGCACACCAATCGAATCTTTAGTGCTCCAAATCATCAGATGAAACTCTCTCAATTATATTGAGAAACACTATGAATCAACACAAGAATATTGTTTAATCAATGCTATTTGATTCTCAAATGATCAATGAGAAGGTTGTGAAGAAAATATAGGGGGAATGATTAAACAGACAAGAAATGAGGTTTATGGCAGTTTTGGCATTTTTGTAGGCTTATTTTTTCCTTTTCTTTGGTGTTGGGGTGGCAATGGTACAAAATTGGTCAACTATCTAGTTTGATTGGTTTTTTCTTGAACTGGAAGTTTTGGGAAAAAAATGATCAATTCTAGTTTCATGGGTGGTTTCTGACTAGAAATTCTCAAAGCAATACGAGAACTAGTTGCTTCTAGTTTGGATTGTCCATTTTCAAATTTCAGCAACACTGCGCTAAACATGGATCTAAAGATGTTAACTACAATTTGATGATAGAATGCTTCAAATTATCCTTTGCTATTCTTGTATCCTCCCCTAGAAAAAAGAAAACAAAAATGTCATACCCACTATTCGGGTTTGTTGGAGAGTAAGGAAATGTCCCTTTGTTCAATGGATTTCATTGGGGATGAAGGGACTTGCTGGCCATACTTAAGACATTCCTAGAAAATTTCAGGGACGTTATTGTATATAATTTCTATTATATAGGGTAGGTCTTGTATATAATTTCTCTTATAAAAATTCTTTTGTAGCATACAGAGGAATATGTACATGTTGTGCAAATTTTTGATTTAAAGCATATGATTGTTATCCTAGTTTAGTCTGTTGCTTCTCAAAAATAGTTTGTATTGCTTTGTGAAAATCCTTCTTCTTTTTGAATGAGATTGTGCCTCTTGTTTGAAAATATATGAGTTAAATATGATCATTCTATCATATTTTAGTATGTTATTCCTTGCAATTAGTTTATAGTTCCTTGTCATAATATATGCAAAGCATCCCTATTTTCCACATGCTAAGCATCCCTATTTTCCATATTTTATTAGTTGTCTTCTTAGCAACTTAAGATAATTTTTTATAACAACATCACTACCAATATCCTCTATCCTTGTGGAGGATACCTGTATTTACCATTTAGCCACCTATTCATGAATTTGTTTGAGTTGAGTCTCACAGCAGTTCAAAATTCGATCAAAAAATCATTAAGGAAATAACCTATAGGATGTATATAAAAGAAGCTTGTAATTGTTTTTTCATTTCCTAAGGAGACCCCCCTTTTTTAAAGCTGAATGTTAGCCTGGATAGTGAAACCCTCATAGATAAGAGTTTCCACTTACCAGCATATCGAAAGAGGTTTTCAATACCTTTGCAGATCAAATAGGGCATGTATATACAACCGTATATAAATTTCTATAAGATTTATAGAACTTTATATATGGTGATCTAGACATGCCCTATTTGATTTAAAAAGGTATTGAAAACCTTTTTTCATACTGCATGAAGACAAAAAGTTACAAATGGTTGAAACAATTGATGCCAGATTGAGGTTAGAACACAGACAAACTAGAAGTAGACCATAACCAAGACGAGAAAGTGAGCATATTTTTCATGACTAACTAGACTAACCGACACAACATATGAAATATCCCAGTTAAACTGATTCTATTTTAATCATTTTGTAGAATTTGATGGTCCTCTAACCCACATGTCCCGTGGTTAGTAAAACACACTTTAGTCAATAGTTAGATTTAATGCTTTGAATTGTCAACAAATGAGCTTAGTTCAATGTTGTGGGCCTTGTGACTCAGGCTACATTTGTTACTTTGCAAGGTAGCAACCAATTTCAAATGTGTTTACATAGATTTAATCAAAGAACTTCACTATAAGAGTTTCTCATTGGGATACATTTTCTAATATCTTGCATGATTTTGTGTCTTCAAAACTTGTTCTTGTGTGCATGTGTGTATTATGTTTTTAAACGATTGCTAGTTCTCTATTAGTAGTATTTTCTTCTCACATATGTAATAAAATTGTACAAGAAAGTATTCCATCTATATCGATAATTATGTTGGTATATGAACATCTTTTTGCAACTACTTTCCCATTGGGTCTGAATGAAAATTGAATGTGGTAGCCACCACAAAGTGGATTGCCTCGTGATATCCAAATGAAAATTAATTGATATTAATTATTGTTCATCTATTGATTTTAGGGAAATATATAATTTTTCCAGTTTTTAAATGGGATTCAACCAAGGGTCTATAAAATATTTTATTTTTTGAGTCTCAAAAGATCCATTTTTTTTTATTTCATGTTAATGTTAGGATTAAGTTTTTGCATGTTGACAACCTATTTGTTTAGGACATAACCTTTTTTTCCCTGACAATATTAAATTGGTATTTTTTGTGTCGATTTCTATAATTTTAACAAATACAGTTTGCTACGTGTAGATTTTAGATATTTTTCTGTAAGATTTTGCATTAATTAGTCATCCTCATGATTCTATATTAGAAAAAAATACAATTTTGATATTAGGTGCAAAGTGAGGCGGTTGTATAAAAGGCTTGGGTTTCAACATTACAACTTCTTGTAATGGCTTCGTGTTGGGTCTTGTAACAACTACATGTGTCCTAAAAGGTGAGTTGTTGTGTCTATTCTGATTGCTAGTAAATCCAATTTTTTTGTATAATTCATTTAATTATGGTTATTATTCTTGGAACAATGACAGGCGGTGGATTCAAACATGTTTTGGTTATTGGAGGAGATACTCTTTCTAGATATGTTGATTGGACAAACCGGATCTCCCGCGTTCGTTTTGGGGAGGGAGCTGGTGTTGTGTTGTTACAGGCAGACATCCTTTTTAGCCTTTCAAATTAAATTACGTTTACAAAAGTCTCACTACTTTGACTATAGTACATCCCATATTTATTAATCCCTTTCTATTGTTAAACATGCTTTTATACCTTTCTATTTATATGTAAAATAAAATCTTCTTAAGTATTTGACATATCCTTTCAAGTGTTTTGTATTTTTACCTTGTTGTCACTATAATCTTACACACACGAATACATAATTAGATTCTATATTGATTAGCTCATAGTGGTTGTCACAATAACTGTTAGGGCTGAAACATTAACCATTCAGAAATAATGGCTACTTGGATAGCTTGCACAACTTGCATGATGACAACTTATAGTTTTCAAAGTTTTTTTCTAAATCTATTTTCTTGAGAAAATTTGTCTATTTACATTAGCTACAGTAGATTTCTACTGTGTGACATATGCTATGATATAATTGCCTAGAAAAGTGTTGTACAACATAGTATTTTTTAAATATAAAGAAAAAATATTTCCAAATAAAAAGTTTATTAATTAAGAACATATTTTAGACTTATTTTCTAAGTTATGATTATATTTCGGTACGGGATTTTGAGTACGCTGATATTGTGTTTTCTCTTTGGTTTCTATCAGGTAACAGTGGTTAATAAGGAATGTGTTCTTGAGAAGAAGGCACACATCTTATTCTACTGTAGATAGGAAACTCCATGGTTTTCAGGCATGGCAACAAAAACGTAGATGTCAGTGGGATATCGAAAGTTTGTGTTGTATGAATTTAATACTAATGATGATTTTGATTCATTTTTAGATAAATAATGTCACAAGTTAAATTCAAATAAATATAAGTAGCTAAATAATGAAGGTGATGCTATTTCTTTCTGCCCAAGTCCATTTCTTTTATTTGTTGGTTGATTTCATGTTTTGAGTGTTGTCATGCTTTATTACATACATGGGTATTTATTTTGGAGAAAGCACACTTTTAGCACACTAG
>APFE031586700.1:114081-130387 GCA_000404065.3 Pinus taeda | reverse complement strand
CTTGGGAGCTTGGAATGTCGAGAATGGTTTGATTTTCAGGACATTTTGGACACTTTTTTGACAATTTCAAGACGGTTCCATGACTGCTAACTCGTCATTGCAGGTATCATTTTCTTACTAGAATATAGGATAGGGAAGCCATTTTTCCATTGCATTATGTATACTAGCCTCCATTTGTCTATACACTTTCCATAGGGTCAATCCCATCGTGTTATGGTTCATAAACCATCTTCACTCGCCAATTTTTAAATCATTTCACGATGGTAGAGCCATCCTTTTCATGGACATTGTATTTAACACCTCAGTGACATTTGTTGCCCATGTTGCCTCGATTTGAGTAGGCTCGAGAGTGCTCTGTAGTCTCATCATGACTTATGCGATGAAGACTCATTCCTCTTTGCTTCTTCACTTCATTTTGGCTTTATACCCTAGAGGCTCCTTCGTGTTGAGTTGTACTATTGCATTGCATTTTGACCATTTGCAACTTTTGGCCTTGAGCCGGCTTCACTTGGATTCGTGTTTAAGCCAACTTTTTACCATGAAGTTTGCAAAATCAAACTTGCATCCCCTTTAATTCTGCAACTTGACACACCCTGACCCGTGGAAGGAACATACCTTTGAGTGTCTTTGACCAGTTTTTGCCTCCCTGCATTGAGCATAGGATTGCTCCAATCCCAGGAACTAGATCATCTATTTCACCGACATTTGTTCTTTCCACTGTACTATATCATTCTTTTATTCTTTTTCCAGCTTAAATAAAAAGACAAAAGAAATTATATATTCCAAAAAGAGCAGGAACGGGACAATATTTCCACTTATTATTGGTAGCTAGAGTCAGTCGTGTTGCCCTTGAACAAAGCACTCAAAACAAAGTCTCCTCCATTTGGGTGGGATTTAGTTTGAATTAGGTACACCTTAAAATTGTTATTGAGTAATTTCTCCTCCGATTGGTTACCTCTTCCAATCATATGGAGGGTTTGTTCGTGCCTCCTGCACGACAAGCTTATACAAATTCATCATATGATGCCGCATAGTCATCATTGAGTCGTGCTTTTGTTCAAGGGAAGTTAGCTTGAGTCGGCATCTTTGCAGTGTCTCTTGACTCATTATTTAGTTGGACATCCTTGGTTGTCAGTGTCTTGTCTATCATCACATCAGCTATATTAGTCCTTTACTCGTGCAAGTTTGAGAAGGTCCCTATTGATTTCTTGCTAGCGGGTCTTGTCCTTATCGACAACGACATCTTGCTCTGAGGACAGACCTATAGCCACACCCTGGCCCTATTTTCATTATTAATAGGTTACCTTGTGCTCAACATCAATTAGTATCATGGGTATTTGACTGAATGGTTTCCCTCGTGTTCGACATCAGCTTACACTATCACACATGGGGATTCCTGCAGTACCTTGGTTTCCATTTGACCTATTGGTGGATACCTCGCCTCCGTGTCTGCTCTCATTATTGGTTGGTTCAGAGGGTTTCTGTCATGCACTAGCCACGTCTTGTGTACGTCGGAAACGTGCTTCAGTTGGGTTACTACATCTTTTTCGTTTGATTCCTTCCACATTATTGGCCTACGGGTTACACTCGCGTTAGATTGATGAAGGATGCCTTAATGCTTTCCTTCTAGCGGATCTTTCCCTATTGACTATGAATCATTGCTATGGGGCAAAGATCTAGAGTCCATTTGGCAGTACCTTGGGGTTTACAGTCATTAGTGGCAGATCCTTTGCTATTGACAGTGGGAAACCATCATTGTCTTCTGATTAATAGGTTCTTACAGGTGTTCAACTCCAGCTCATCTATTCACACTTGTTAGATTGTACTGGGTACCTTGACGCTCATTATAATTATCGGTGAGTAGTCTCATGTTTGTTAACGGTATACATCAATGATTGGTAATCAAACGATTTCTCACATGGTTGATTTCAAATCATTTATTCCCATGGTGTATAAATGTACTGTGGCGATCGGTGAAGACCTCGGGTTGCACAACATTCATTGGTTCACTTGATAGTTGCTCCTGTTGCTGCTAGTTGATACCACTCCACTTTATATGTTGTAGTCATTCATGGCGACATTCTATATGCTGGCACCTGAGTTTGCAGTGTAGTACCATCTTACTCCATCATGTTCATTTGGTACTTTTGGGATCAGTCTTTGATATCAGTGATCAGATTCATCCTTCAGCATCATTGACATTCTTATATGTGATATTCAGACATGTACTTGTTCGATCGTGACCAGATGATCCATTATGTACTTTATAGTCTTTTATACTTGTATACTTATTGGATTCACTTATACTTGATATGTGGACATGCTTTACTTTCTCTAAGCATGGGTATGCCCACCTCAGACAGTGTTTCTTTCTGATCTCCTTTTGTGGCTTGGCAGGCTGAACTCTGGTGAAGTCCTTCTTAGTTTTTGACAGGTTTCCTTTCCATGTACTTACTTAATACATTTCGGCCATCATGTACCTCTTCTGACCTCATATATTAGGGGGCATCTATATAGCTCCAAATCTCACTTTTGATGTTCGTGATGCTGCACTCATGGCCTAGGGAAACCCCTCCCAGACCTAGTCCAAATACTTTAAAAATAGTGTTTTACTCCCTATACATGACATTTCCCTGAGGTAAATGCATGTGTATGTGGGTCTGTATATACCCAACCCATGTATATGTATTAAAACACTTAAAAAAATTAAATCTCCTTAATTTCAGGTGAAGATCATAGGTTTTACCTGTTGATTACCTATTAGTGCCTGTGGCCCAACTGTTCCCAACAAATTCCCAACTAAAAAACTACTTTGGGAGAAGTATAAAAAGGCTTCAATGGGAAGGCCTAAAGGAGGAGAGAATAGAGAGAAAAGTCACTCTGCTGAGATTATCCCTGATCTGGTCTAAAGATCCTTATGCTTCCAACACTTCTCCCATTACAGGAAACCTTGTTTCCTTGAGTTAGGATGTCTTTTCATTAGTTGAAATATCCTTGTGTGATTATGGAAGGAGCCTTTTGAAGACTTGGGATTAGACGAATCTAGAGGACGGTTCCACTTGGATCTTGCAAGAGGAAGATTCAGGTGATATCGTTCCTTGTTTTACTTTAGGTATATGCAATAAAGAAACACTTTTCTTGCTCTTGAGATTAATCTTCTTCATGCTTATGATGTTAATGTTATGATTTGCATATGAATAGTTGTTGCAATTATATAAATAACTACCTTTCAATATGCTATGAAGTTGATTTCTTTATGATGCTTGGTCTGTATACTACTATGCTTCTTTGAGTTGGTTATTTTGCAGGTTGAAGGATCGAAAGGAACTCCAAGAGGGTTTGGAACCTGGCTGGAACTACCTGAACAAAGGACCCCCAGGTGCATCTCTCTTCGCATAGTTTGTTTATAATAGTATCATGGCTGTGTGGAATGCTTGTTTTTTTATTGTAGATAAACCCCACTCTGCTAGGGCATTGACCCAATACCCTAGGGGACTTTGTCCCTCAACACCCTTGAATTGTGGAAATTAAGATAACTTACAAATAAAAAATTCTAACTCTGTGCCAATTGCTTTAAACATCTATATCATCAAGTAAATTAAAGATCTACTACTTTCACACATTAATTAAGTGTTTCTCAAGATAATTATAGAAAATAGAGTGAATACAAAAAAAAATGCATAAATAAATAGAAAGTCATAGATAAATAGATATGGCTCCAAAATAGTCTTTTTTATGATCAATCCCTCTGTTACAGACTCTTTATTCCCCGCACACATGACCGCAGGGGCCTACGAACTCAGTTGCAGACTTATCAAGGTCTCCACGCACATAGTTGCATGAGCCTTCTCCTTTTCCTAAGTACATAAAACAAACTTTTCTTCCTTAGATCGCTTGCCCATACATAGATATTCAATTATTAAATTACTTCCTTTGACTCGCTATGACTCCTTTATATAGCTTCTTTCATTACATACCATGGTTTGCGAACGATGGTCAAGTCACAAAACATATTAACTTCTAACAAACTAAGGGTATTTGACCTTCCTAAAGCCCCTTTGACTCCTATGACCTTCTTGCTCCTCTCCTAAAAATATGGAGACTTTACATAATTAACAAAAATGATTAAAAAATTGACCCTAGGGGAACTTGTCCTAATAGGCCCTCAACACAAAGGCATAACTCATTCACGAGTCACTCAGCTGGTGGCACCTCAATCTTCACCTGCAGCACATTGAATTCAATCTGAAGAGCTTACAGTTTTTCTATCCCCTGTGTAACGGCCTAACAAAATTCTTCAACCCATTTCTCTGTGGTTGGGCCTTCGATTGCAAAGCCCATTGTTCTCTGTATTTGCTACATGGCCTTCAAATTTCCCTCTTCTGACAACGTCAACTAACTGGACTCATTTGCCAAGGCTGCGTCCTTGAAGATATGATGGCTTCCTTGTGACACAACTCATCAATTTCACTTTGGATGAGCTTGCCTTCCTATAACCTAGTGAGCCTTTCGATGGGTTCTAAGGTTCACATTGTCGACATGATTTCATAGAATTGTCTCTTCTTCTCTCTAATGTCCCCTTCAATCTTCTATAGAGTTGGATCCTCTTGTAGCGAGGTCCACAGTTCCATGGCCTATTCAAATAACTGAGTGCAGCCCTTGATTGTTTCTTCCAAGGTGGCCATCATTTCTTTAATAGTGGCTCCACGATGATCTCTACCTTCTGGAGGGGTTGTCGGATGCAACTTAAGTTGTAGCTCCAAGATTTTTAGCTGCAACTCAAATCTAACCTTGTAGATTTCTGCTTGTGACTCCCTTACTACAGTGGCTAGCTTCTAAATCTTCTCCACAGGAGCTACTTCTACCTTAATATGGAGCTTGTGGAGCTCATAATAGGCCTGTGCAATAGTAGCCTCCAACTATTGACTTCGCACCGTGACCTCCTCCTTTAACTTGAGGGCCTGTGCCTTTTCCTCAAATGTCCGTGGATTATTTGTTTTTACCTCGCTGATGATTCATAGTGCACATTGTTCCCTGATTCAAAGCTCTTCAAACACCCTTTGGTGTAGTTCATGTAGAGTTTGAATAGGAAGTGTGGATAGGTTCAAACTCAAGTCCTTCATATGTAATAGGTGTGCCCTTTCTTATGCTAAATCGACACTTAGGGATCCCTCTAGCAACTGCACTGTGCCAAGATCAAGTGTAAGTTCTACTTCTAGGGATGAATTGCTTGCTTTCTTCTGGCTCGCCTGTCCTACTGGCTTAGTGGGTCCTGACCCAGGTTTAGAGTTAGTTTCACCAAACAAATCCCTACACTATTGGCCCTTTTGACATCAATCCACAGAGCACAGACCAAAGTCTCACCCAAGGTAGTATTGGGGGGTGTTGGAATCAAGTTTCCGCACATAGAGATCAGTGTAATGTCATTGTATGCCCTAAATCTTCTTTCATGCAGATCGATAAGCCTTTAAGGATTTTTGATGTAACATCCTTTAATCAGTCTCTAGACCTCCGCGAAGGTCTGCGACTATCTTTTGCAGACATTGAATAAGTAAATCCAATACTTACACGCATCAAAGATTATTTATAACCCAATAATTACTCAGATCAACTTAAGTGTTTGATGACTTCAACATACAACAATATAATCTTCACGTAAGAAGTTAACATAAATTGCATTCATACAACAATAAAAGTTGTGTAAATTCGCACATCAATACAATATTATTTCATAAACCCATCATTCGTCATAGTATAAAAGTGGATTCATTCATAAAAAGAAGTAAATAGGCGAAGCACAAGGATTTCTATAATAATCTCTTGATTGATAATCAATTCAATCTTATAGACTTAAGACTTCCCTACGCACTCAGCTGCAGGGGTCCACACACTCACCTGTGGACTCTACTCTATGCCTCTGTGCACACAACTATATAGCATTTATTCCTACTCTTCTTCGCTAACTCTTTAGACTTCTCCCATAGACCAAACTTCATTACCTACCTTAGACATCCCAAGACACACCTGTTTATACAATCCCATGGTTCACGGACCATGTGTAGATCCTCAAAAAGTTGACTCAACTTACATAAAAGAAGGGTAAAACCCTTTATGACACTTTAACTATCTACGTGCTCCGTGACCAAAATTTTTAGAGATTTTATATTTTCTACTTCAAAACTTGGGCTATTTCCCCATAATTGACACTATGGGACCCCATCCCAATAGCCCCCCACCACAAAGATCGTGACTCGCCCTCGAGTCACTCGGCTGGCATGAATATCTTACTGTGAAGATTCCCCAGCTCTACTTGTGCCACTGCTACTTTAGCCATGCTCTGCATAGATACCTACTTGATCTGCTCCACCAGCTGCTCTGTTGCCAGTCTTGTAATGTCCTCCTTGATTTTCTACTGCGTACTCTGCAAGTTTGCCAATTTCTCCTGAATGTTGGTAGAGATGATGTAGGCCTCATCCAAATAAGGCCCCAATCTAGCCTTGAGGACTACCTCCTTCGTTTACGCTTCATCCACCTGTGTAAGCACCTATTTTGCCTCTTGTAGCTTGGCAAGTTGTTGTGTTGTAGCAATAGTGTACGTTGTTTCCCTTACTTCATCATACTATTGTTGGAGTTCGTGAGCTTCTGTATTTAAGGCCTGTAGGGTGGGATGTTCCTACAAAGTTGTGACTACCTACATTTCCTTCTCAAAAAATGCATTGCAATCTACCATCGCGACATCCACCATCGCAACTCCATCCTTCACAGTGGCCTTGTGGTATTCCCTTACCTCTGGTGGAGTTGAACGTTGTGACTTAAACTCGAACTCAGTGATCTTCATGTTCAGCTCAAACTAAACTCTAGCTACTTCTATCTTGGTGTTGCACACACCCATAGCCATCTTTCTGATATTTGCCTCCAATGGTGCTTCCTCTAGTATATGCAGTTCGGGTACTTTTTTGTAGGATTCTGCTAATGTGGCTGCAAGCTAGGCATTATTCCCTTGAATTTTCGTCTATGCCTCCAGTTCCTTTGACTTCTCAACGAAAATTTGTTCATTTTTTACTTTGTATTCACTTATGAGGCTAAGTGCACACTTATCCCACACCTGGAACTCTGCTAGCACACCTTCCTACAATGTGTGCAGGATGAGGCTGTTTTTCTTCAAAGAACTCACTATGGCCTTGTCATGGGCCACCTCTACGCTCAAAGATCCATCTGGTAGGATGACTTCTTGGAGGTCTAATGAGTGAACCATCTCTGCTACCTGAGTGGTCCCCGATGCCAAACTTGTTGATGCAACGCTGCTCTACCCTATGCCTACCTGGATTCTAGTCATTTGAATTTATAGGTCATGTAGATCATTCTTGATGGTGCTCAGCGCCTGATGTTGCTGCTACTCAAATTGTTGTAATAGTTCTGCTGTAGTATCCCATACCTTATTTTCTATCTCATCCAGGTCGTTTTCTGTTAGAGTAAGTGGGTCCAGTGATAGCTTATTGGCTTTTGATTTCTTCTGCGGCCCTTCCTTTTCTTGTTCCCTATACTAGTTCACTCGAAAGGGAGTTCTCTACACATTATGACCACCATCACCCTGTTGTAACTCCTCTTCCTCCTCCATTTGGGGCGAAGGAGAATTATCACTCTGGTCAGAGTTGTGTTCTTCTTGTTCGGCCTTCTGCTTCGCGACACGCTCCGCTTTCACCCGGACCTTCTTCTCACCTTGTTTTCTTCATTTCTTAGCCAATTACTGAACCTTATGCTTAACCGCTTCCTTCTTCTTCTACTTCGTGGACTTGCTAGTCCCTACAACTAGATCAGATGGAGAATGCCAATCTATCGACCAACGCTTAATGACCTCCTCAATAACATTATCTATAGCGAGGTAGGGTAGGTCGAACCATTTTTTCTTCAGATCCTTTCGCACCTGGATGTATACGTGGTGGAAGTCAGGTTTGAACTCCGCGTACCCTGAAATATGTTCAAACCCAGTTAGTGACAACCACAACTTCTGATTTATGGCCATGCAAATGCTCACCTCCATCAGCACCCAAAATAATTTGGTCTCTGTGCCCCACACAAGATATTTTATGGCCCAGAGAGATGCAAACTTTACAACTTCTGGAAAATGTTTCTCCATTCAAGGAAACTAGCTGTCCTCTGGTAGATCCCAAGCGACGAGAAAAATGGAGAGCAAAAACCATGAATAGTGGAATGTTTTACTCTCATCCTGCACCTCTCGGCAGTTCGTGAGGAACTAAATACACCAGTAGTGTGCCCAGTTGAACTGGATGCCCTTTGCGCACTGTGCAGCTAAGAAAACCACTTGCGCTGGAACCTTGTCCATGTGACATTTTTTCATAACCTTGCCAGCAAGGATCTGCATGGAAACCTTTATTGCGAGGTCAATGATCGAGGTAATAGAGTACCCACACGGCTTATTCACAAGCTTGAACTTGTCCTTCATCTTTTCAGCGAGGTTGTGCTCGCTCATCTTTCTTCCAAAATCCTTGGCCAGATTCAACCCTTAGTGTGGTAACAATGTGATCTAATGGATCAACATATTAGTGATAGGGATTGGTTCCCTCAACCATAAGAATCCGTCATGCACCAAGCATAACAACTTCTTAATGACAATCAAGTTGATATTGGAGTGATGGTAGTGGGGCACCCACAACAGGTTCAAAAACTCCCACTCGTTCACTCCGCACATCCATTCCAAAGGCTCCAATGCAATGACCCCAGATTCTTTGTAGAATACCCTCTTCATATAGATGTATGTAACAAGGTAGGTGAATTACTCGTGGTCCACAAAATCCTAGTCGTCTAGCTTCAAATGTGGGATCCATGCCAAGTGCGTAGCTTCAAAAGTAAGGTTCTCCGCTAACAAGGGTGTACTGAGGAGGAATTGCCCTGCATCTGGGTCCATAGGGACCTTCAATTTTCCCTTGCGTGGAGGAATGTAATGTGGTAACTTGGATATAGTATCCACCCCCTTGGTGTCAATATCCTCTGCGTCCTCTTCAGCCTCTGAATCCACCACTTTCCCCTTCTCTTTGGCGCCTGGTTTTTCTTCCTCTGGGCCTATGTGATGGCATGCTTCCTTGATGACTAACGCCCTGGTATGGGCTTCTTCTCTTTGTCCTTATTAGGTTTGGGGACTTCCCTCACTGGCATAGGCTTCAGCCTAGGTGACCTTAGTGCCATAGGCACTGCAACTGGAATCTCCATACTCATTACCTCTGGAGCAGCTTCCATAGAGGAAACAACACCCCTAGTACTAGCAGTGTCTCCTCGTCTAGACATTGTGTTAAGAATAAACCGTTGGGTTTCCTCAAGTAACTTCTAAAGTATAGAAGAAATGACTAAATCAGCATAAACCTAAGGATTCAGAAATAATTGACACCTGCACAGTGAAATTCTAAGGATACAAAGTGTTTTTCGTTGATGGCCACGCATAATTTATAGGCGAATTCAAATTCAAATTCAATTGTTACCCTCAAAATACATCCATAAATTTTGAATTGGCGACAGATTAACAAATATTTCACTCTTAAATTTAGCCTTAAATGTTGCCCCCTACTCCTCTTAACCATCTCCTAGCATTCAAATCATGAATAGTGACTGTGACGCTTATTTTCTAGCTCTGCTGCGTGGTCTCTCCCCCTATAGTGCAACATCCTTTGTGCTTCTTCTGGTATTGTGACACCATCCTATTTCACACAGACCCCCTATCACATAGATCTACAAACCAGGCAGTGTATTTTATAGTCCCATGCCTCCTTGCAGCTGCCTGGAGCACTAAAATTGTGCTACTGTCATGTAGTCATTAGGTCGGATCCCCGGTGTATGGCTTCAATCCGTTTCCATTTACCCTTCCTAGAAATGTATCTCCATTCACCTTCACGAGATGAACTGCTCCACCATCGATAATCTCTTTGATAACATATGGTCCCAGCCAATGCATCTAAAATTTTCCTGGGAACTTATCAAACTTACTGTCATATAATAAAACCAAATCATTTGCCTTGAAGGTTCACAGTTTGATGTGTTGATCATGCCAAAATTTTTCGCTTCCTTCTGAACCTACTGATGGAATTGAGCCAAAAATCTATCTTCCTCGAGCTCTGTTAGCTGTGTGAGCCTTTCGTCTAAGGGTCCGCGGTCTGCCATTCCTGTGAAGGCCACTATATGTAGACTAGGAACAATAGTCCATAGACATCACAACTTCTACACCATAGACCAACCTAAAAGGTTTCTGACCAGTAAGCTTCTTACAGGTATTTTTGTATGCCCATAACACTGGTGGTACGTGCATGTCCCAATCATTCTGTTGTGCATTGCAAACCATTGTCAACGAATTCTCCAATATCTTATTAAAAGCTTCAACCATTCCATTGGCTTGAGGATTGTGTGGCATACTCTTTTGATGATAAGCCTAGAACTCTTATGTCAGTGTGCTAATCGTTTCATTAAGGAAATGTGTACTGTGATTTCTCATCAAAATATTATGGCAACCAAACCTGGTCAACACATATTCAAATAAAAATTTCACTGTTGTTGTCCCTATACAATCTTTCACAAGTTGTACCTTTGCCCACCTATTCAAATATTTGGTTGCGGTGATGATATATCGCACACCCGTCTTCTTGCATAGAGGTTGAATCGGTCCTACAAAATCAATTTCCCATTTCTCTAATGGCAACAATGACACCTGTAGATTCAGAGGGAGTTCATCCCTCTGCGATGGTCTGCCCGTTCTTTGAAACAAGTTGCATTCCCTACAATATGATTTAGAATCCTTATGCAGCATTAGCCACCATAGCCTTCTGAGTAAAATCTTTTGCGTTGTTGCTCTTCTTTCATAATGCCCTCCAGTAGCTCCTCCATGAGCTTCAGAGAGGATACTATTTAGCTCAAAATCAGGCACATAACATTGAAGTATTTCATCCGATCCCATTTTATACAAATGGCTTGCAATAACTGAAAATTTCGCCACATGTACCACCAATTCCTTCTTCTATTGACTAGTGTATCCCTCTGGAGTCGTCCCTATAGTCAGAAGGTGGATAATATCAGCAAAGTGATTATCTACTATGTGCACTATAAAGAGATGCACGTCTGGAAGCCCTTCCTCCAAATTGGTAGGCTCCTCTCCTGTTTCAATGCACGACAGATGGTATGGTCCTACATTCAACCTTCCTGGCATTTCAATCACCTCGAAATCATGCTCCTGAAACAATAGCAACCATCTGCATGATTTCCCACCAACACAGGCTTATTAACTAGATATTTCAATGTAGAATGGTCTGTGTACATCTTGAAATGTCCGCCTAGTAGGTAGTGTCTGAACTTCTAGAGTGCATACACCATAACCAACCCTTCATGCTCTGTCATTGATTAATTCTTTTCAGCCTTAAACAACTTCCTGCTCGCAAATACTATAGGGTGATCCAATTCTCCTTCAATGGCCTATGTCAGCACTGCTCCTAGCACAATACATGAAGCATCCACATGCACATGAAATTCCTTCTTCAAATCCAAAAAGACTAGGATTGGCGCAGTGACCAGTCCCTCCTTCAGTACATCTAGACTCCACTGACATTCTTCATCCCAATAGAATGTAGTGCCCTTTTTCAGTAGCTTTTCCATAGGCGTGGTAATCTGAGCATAAATTTTTATGAACTTTCGATAGTATCCTGTATGGCCCAATGTTTCGCGTAGCTATTTAACACTTCTTTCTACCTCCAAATTAACTATTACCATGATCTTAGCAGGGTCCATCATTAATCCTTGTCTACACACCACATGACCCAACAAAATTTCAAAGGGGATGAAAAATAAGCATTTTTTCAAGTTTAGTGTGATCTGATACCTTTGGCATGTATCCAACATCAAGCACAAACTAGCTACATGGCGCTTTAGCAGTCCAAACGTTGTCCAATCATCAAAATATACCTCCAAAAATTTGTGACTGAACTCTTTGAACGTCACAATGACTAAGTGTGAGAAGATCACCAACACATTCTTAAGTCCAAAGGGCATTACTGTATACTGGAAATATCCCCATTCTATTGCAAATTTCATCTTGCTCTTGTCTTCTGGTGTGATATTAATCTGATGGTATCCATAGAACCCATCAGTGAGTGAATAGGCCTCCTTCCCTCCAACATTATCCGATACTTCATCTGTGAATGGTGTCGGAAAATGATCATTAACACAAGCATCGTTAAGCTTCCTGAGATCTACAAAAATTCATATCTCCCCCCTCTGTTTCTTTTCCTAGACTACCATTGGGATCACCCAATCAGACTCCTCCACTAGTCGAATAATACCTACCTCTAGCATCTTATCCAATTATAAGTGAACCTTTTCCTTATACTTGGGTTTAAGGCGATATGGTGTTTACTTAATCGGCTTTGAATCTAGATTCAAGGTAATATTCATTATGCCCATGTCTCCTATGATACTGTTTAGGTCTTAAAATTTGGCAGGAAACAAATCTTGATATTTGTTGATTAGCTCAACAACCTTATCTATTGTGGCATCATCCCAGTAGTACCCAATTTTCGCAAATTTGGCTCCGCCTCTATGCCAATGTTCACTTTCCTAGTTTTCAGTCTCTATCTGGATTCTCTATCTGCAATCCCTCAACTTCGTGATGGCCTTCTTCCTTTGGGATATTAATTTTACTTGGCTCCTCATCTTCTTTTTCGGTAGTCCCATTATAGCATTGCAGTGCATGGCATAGTTGGGTACTAAATATGGTTGAATCAATTCCAAAGGATCTTGTGGTATTCTGAATATCGCTTCCTTGACCTCCTGCAATGCCTCGTCAATGCATTCAAACCCATCCTCAAAGCTTAATGTCATAAAAAATCCTTCTCTTATAATATCCAGTCCTCGGTGTCATGGCGGAGCTCTGTTTCCAAGTACTAATTCATAGGAATGATGTCCAAAGTGTGACAGAATATATGCACCCACTTTGGTTGCGGCTTTGTTCCATAGATCTTAGTCCATTTTGCTAAATGATCGTGCATATCATTTCTTCCAACATATTTCTTTGTTATACAAACTTTTGGGTGACCAAACTGCAATCTCATCATTCCTATGTACTCGCGCCATTCATTGAAATTGTCCTTATGCATAACCCACCACCTTGTGGGCTTAGAGTGCAACGCCAAATCTAAGGATTGAAAGAGATACTTCTTTAGTACCTCCCTTTCAAATGCATCCAAAAAATTTTCTACATCAATTATACCATCATAATAAGGAAAACTTCTTACCCCCGATGATACACAACGCAACAATTTCGTAATTATATTACAGTGCAGCATAGATACTTCGCGCAACCTATTATGTGAGTCTTCTAAATCCTCATCTGAATCTGATGTACATGAACTTTCGCGGTCCCATGCAATGTGTCCATTAGCTGTCGGATTAACCCAATCAAGATCTCGTGCTTTTATCTTATAGGTTTGTTCCAAATCATCATCACTTTCCTCATAATCATAGACCGGTTCAGTGTAGCACGGTCCTTTTGTAGGGTCCAAAGGTATTACTACACAGAGCAATGTCCTCTCAATGACATTGTTGCCTTCTTCAGATTGATTACCCCATTCATGTCGATAGCCCAATCAATTCCAAGGAGCATGGGGTATGGATTGTTCTCATTAACATCTCTATCACTTTGAAATTGGCCAATGTGCTCGCGTCTTCTATATCTACTACTACTCCATGCAATCTCCCCATCGGGATGATCTTCTGTTGATTTTCCATGCTTAGCTAAATTGGAGACCACTACAGTGCAATTCTCCCCATTCTTTCGCATGCCTATTTAGGTAAAACATTCACATCTGACCCCAGATCCAGAATAACTTGATCCATTTCATACTCTCCTATTTGCGCAGTGAGCCTCATCTCACTCCCTATTCTTGTCTTGTTTTTTCCTATCTTTCTGACTACGTGGTGTCCTTCAGGAGAATTTTCCTTAGCACACCTGTTTATCAATTCTTGTAACCCTTTCACAGCCTTGCTGTTGCACAACAACTTCATACAAGTCTCCAAAAAGGTGGTAAGCATAGAGGGGTGAACTTCTTCAGATAAATTATCCTGACTTCCTAAGGTAGAGGCCTCAATGAACCTTTTCTTTGCTTCCATGAATGTTTCCCTCATGCGCTCTAGATCAAATCCAACCTCCTTTTTTGGAGCCTTATGAACCCACTCACTTTCTTCAGGTTGTTTCCCTTTATCATCATCAGTCATCATCCCACTTTGTAGCACAATATTCACATTGGGATCATCTTCGCGGAGCTCTGCCCTCATCATTTGTAGATTCTGGGTAGGTTGCTGAGGTTGCGCCTTCTTCTCCTCCATCTTACCTATCAATATAGGAAATTCCTCTATCACGTGGTCAAACTAAGTAAAATATCAGCATGATGGGTGTGTCTGACTTGTGCACTCTTGCATGTAGTGTCCTTGCACTCTGGAATTATAGCAAATAAATTTTCCCTGACCTCTACCAAGTCCTACTCCTGCTCAGCCTCAACCATGACCCTGATATCCTCCACGTGCTCCCCTAGCGCCTTCATCCAGAGGTCGAGTTTCTATTTGCATTCGATACACAGGCATTCTCTCCATCATCATTTCATAGCTACAACAGTTACTCTCTTCGTGGCCTACCAATTTATAGAAACTTCATAACAATTATTGTGGTGTCTACACAAATTTTTGCAGTAAGTGGCAATTCACAAAAACAGGGCAATGATCCTTATCATGCCCCTGATTGTTACACTTGAGGCACCAAACTTCTTCGCGCACCTCTGGCCAAGCCACTTTCTCCTTTTTCAAGCTCTAAAATTCCAAGCAGAGATTCTACAACTCCGCATGAATCTGATGAACTCCCAACATCACGTCTTGGATAGGAATCTCATGTAATCTCATTGCGATCTCTAACGCTTTCACCTGAGTCCCTATCTTTTGTTGTGACAAGACTATTCTTAAGTGACGTAGGAGCATGACTATAAACCAATCCCGGTGCTGACTGTCTGTGAAATTCATATTGGCTTCGTAGATTCCACACTTCAGTCTTTGATCCAGCTCCTAGGATGTTCGCTGATCCTCATTGCAATTTCGAATTCCTTGTTCAATGCAGTTTGAGTGCCTGCTAATGATGCCACCGGATTGTCAGTGTAGTACTAAATGTACCATGTCAATGCACGATCGTGTATAGCAGTAACCAACTACACTTTCTTTTCATATGATCATCTGTAATATTTTGTGCCATCCACATAACCTTCGCAAGGAACCAAAACTGGTCCGGGTCCTCATTTCCCAAGCCCTTGAAAATGGGAAACTTCATCGTATTCGACATATTGAATGGCGTTGGAGGTGGTGGTGGTGTGGGCGAAGGTGTATGTTGTGGAGCTGAAGGTGGAGGTGGTGGTGGTGTGGGCGAAGGTGTATGTTGTGGAGCTGAAGGTGGAGGTGGTGTGGATGGATGAGGTATTCTTGGAAACCCTGGACTTTATTAATTGGACAACACTACATGGTGAAGCCTGTGTTGCTCCCTTGTCATCACTCAAAGGAGGCTCAATCAGTGGGCTATATTTAGGACCTGTTCTCCCTTTATCCCTAAAGAAATTTCCACTTCACGTAGCTCCAAACATCAAGGTAATGGCATAACCCACTTTTCACATAAGAGCATCTTAATCCAAGTATTCAAAGGTCTTAAATACTTACCTCGCAGTCCCTTGAATAAGTGTTGCTTTGGTTTGCTGTAGCTGACTCAGTTATCGACCGCGAATTATGTCACAAATCCTCTTATGACTTGATCAAGCCATGGTCAACGATGCATGCAGTCTTATCTTTAGAGGCTTCCAATCTCCGCACTAGCTCCACGGTCCACACTATTGGACCATCAAGTCTCCACCTTACTTGGCCGTTTGCCAATTTAGAGATCCACTCGTATAGTTCAATTGGGAAGGTGGAAAAGAATATTTCATGTATCTCTTTATATAGGTATTTGTCCAACCACTGTTCTTTCATCAGGTGTTATGCTTCCTAACCTGCAAATGATACCCAAATACAAAATATGCGAAGAAAAGAGACCGATAACACAGAATATGCGAAGAAAATATATCCAGAGCACAGAATAGCGAAGACTTTATTATTCAAGAGTAATGTTCACTTGCCTCTTCGAGGGGGCAACCTCCAATAGAGCAGAGCTCGATTACAAAGATAAGACACGATGCTCCTCACAAGGAGTTACTATCCTATATATATGACTCCTACAAGTAATACCACGGGT
>APFE031586700.1:95809-113396 GCA_000404065.3 Pinus taeda | reverse complement strand
CTTTCAAAAGCATTAATATATTCCTCTACTGTACCGGTCTGTTTGAGCTTAGTGAGAAGACCCAAATAAGAGTCTTCTTGTTCAAAGCGATCTTTAAGAGCTTTGGTAAATTGGGCCCAAGTCCTAAAATAGCCATTGGAGCGCTGATGCCATTCCCACCATTGCCACCGTTCATTGTCGAAGTACATGCTCCCCAACACAAGCTTGGTCGCATCATCTAGGATCTGATTCAATTTGAAATACTGGTCCATTTGTGATAGCCATGCTGCTGGGTGAGAACCATCAAATTTATGCATATCCAACTTAGGAAGTCGTTGATTGCGTGGTGAATGGGTGTGCCAGTCGTGATGAGAGTGGCTAGATTCACCGTAAATGCCTTCATAGCCATTATACCCATCCTCGTGGACTTGCTCCTTGCCGTTTGACCTTAATTCCTCCTTGCCCTCTCCTTGCCATTTCTGTAGCTGGAGACTCACTCCTTTCAACAATTTTTCCATGTTATCCAGATCTATTCTGTCCAGCTGAGTGTGGATTTTGTTCACCGTTTCCTCCAGTTTGTCCATCCTTTCATTGGCCATCGCTTGAGCTCTAGTTTCTACCATACACCGTTGTGATGAAAAAGTGGGACCGCCAAAAAAAATTTTTTTTGCCTAATGAATTGAATGGTACCACCGTGCTCAGCTCGTCGTCCTGCAGGCCGTGTTTTACCTTACCGAGCAATTTTTGGTACTACACTTCAAAGTGGCTCATAAGATTCATTTTTGCATTGTGGACCGCATCCCTAATTTCATCTAGTTCCCCCTCTGTGAGGAAAAAGGGCATCACGCTTGCTGATTTATTTGATTTTTTCTTCTTGCGCAGCCCTCTCGAACTCCTTTTCTGCCTCTTCTTGACGATGAAGTGGGACTCCAAGCATGCTCCCCATTCCTCTTCTCCATCTATCTCTTCCTCTACGTCCATGCACTCAGTGTCTATCTCACCGAGGTCAATGGTGGCCTAAGACGTAGTATTTTCCTTTGCTATTTCTTTTTCCTTGGCAGCTGCTTCTTTCTCAGCAACTTCTTCCTCTTTTACAGCAACTTCTTTGTGTTGTATGGCATTTTTACTTGGTACAACCTTCTCTCTAGCAGAAGCCTTCTGTGCTTCATTCTTCTTTTTTATTATTGTCATCATTGTGGTCTATGCCGCCTCACCTTCATCAACCTTACGCGTTCCTGCACCGACATCAGATGGGATCATCAAGTCACTTGGCCACTTATTGATAACCCCCATAATATCATTTACGTGACTAAATATGGAAACTTGTACCATATTCCCTTAGCATCTTTATTCATGTGAATCTGCAGATTATGGAAATTTTCCTTGGGGTCTAAGATATTAGCATATTTCTCATGCCAACTTGGTGATAACCTTGGCCGTTGGTTAATCATCATCTGCAGCTCTGACTCGAACAATCCCCAAAATATTTTCGTCTCCATCACTCGTGCGGGGTCTTTAGTAGCCCATAGCGAAGCGAACTTCGTGGCCTCAGGTAGGTGTGAGTCTTGTTGAGGGAATTGACTCTCTTCAAGCATCCTCCAGGCCACTAACACGATTAACAATAAAAACCATGCATAGTGGAACGACTTGCCTCCATCCTGGGCCTCTCTGCAGTCCTCCAGAAATTCATGACATAAATATTGAGCCCAGTTATATTGGACTCCTTTGGTGCATTGCATAGCCAAAGAAATGATTTGCATCGACATTTAATTGGTGCAACACTTCCTCATGATCTTATCAACCATGATCTATGCAGCAAACTGCACCGCACCATCTGATATGGACTGAATGGAATATCCATGCAACTTCTTAACTAGCCCAAAATAACTACTTTTCGTGCGACTTTCCTACAAAATCGTCTGTAGGGTTCACTCATTGGGATGGTAGCAACGTTATGCGATGGATAATCATGTCAGTGATTGAGATGGGCCCTCCCAACCAGAGGCACCCATCGTGCACCAGTGTCAAAAATTGGTGCACACAAACTGTTTTAATAGTGGTGCGATTGAAGTGCGACACCCACAACATATTTAAGAGCGCTGCGCCCCCAACTCCAACTATGTAGTTCATCAGTTCAAATCACATGACGTCTGACTCTTCATAGTAGAACTTCTAGGGGTACTTTCTCAGCTTCAACTGTGGAAACCTCTCATGGTCTCGGAGGTCCCAATCCTCCATTTTCAATTTTGGTATCCGAGCCATCAATGGGCCCTCAAACAACACATTCTCCAACAGCAAAGGTGTGGAGACCAGAAACTTCACAGAATCTGGGTCTTTAGGCACTTTCATCATGGATTCTAGGTGGTATATACGGCAACAATAGAGTTATTGGCTCAACCTCCTCTATCTCAATCTCCTCTACTCCCCCACGTAGTTCTTCCTAATCTAGGTCCAATGGCTCTGTTGGTTGCTTGGATTTATCCATCTTTCCCTTTTGGTGGATTTCAGTGGGATTTTTTGGCGGTGATTGTTGCACCGGTGCTTGCTGAGGTTTCTTTTTTTTCTTCTCTCCCATCGTAGAAGCACATGGTTTAGGCCTTAGAGACCTAGGTGTGGTAGTGGGCAACCCTATATGTACAAGTTGGGCTGCCTCTATCTCAGGTCGCATTGCAGTCATTCTCTCAAGGATTATCTTGTGGTGCCAATCAGGTAAATTTATGAATTTCAGCTGTGAAAGAATTCTCTCCCAATCCTTATCAGACATACAACACTATTCTAGACACAAATGCAATAGCTTAAGGCAAATTATTAGGAAGAAAAGTGTTCAAATGTTGAGAGGGATGCCATATTTATTGCTCAATCTAAATTCAAATATGTTTGTTCCCTCCAATTCCCTATTATTAATGCAGTTTTGGTGGTAGATTTCCAAAGATCTACATCTTAATATCTCACGCACCCCCACTCTTTTTAATGGAAAAAGCTCCATGCAATCATGTACAATGCTTCCAACAGTTACTTGTTGGCTAAACTACACGGGACCCACCATCATAGCACATCACCTTTGTCGCATCTTTCCTCTGTGCCTTGCCCTGATTTTTCGCACAACCCCTTCGATTCGCCCAACCTTCCTTTTGGCAGTGTAGTTTATAGTCCCACATTCCCTTGCAACTGCCTGGAATACTAAGACTATCTTGCAATAATAGAGTCATTGCATAGGGGCGGGATCACCCCTGTACAATTTTAAGTAACTTCCATTGAATTTTCCCAGAAATAATTCCGCATTCAAATTTGCGAGCTGCATTGTGCTTCCATCCATAATATCCTTAATAACATATGGCCCCAGACAATGCATTTGGAACTTTCCTGGGAACTTTGTGAGCTTACTGTCATACAACAATACCAAATCTTCATTCTTGAAGGTGCGTTTTATGATATGGCAATCATGCCAAGCCTTTTTGCGATGCTTCTACACCTATTAATGAGAACCCGCCAAGAAGCGATCTTCCTCCAACTCAATGAGATGCACGAGGCATTATTCCATGGTATCTCAATCGGCCATGTTTGTAACCGCAAAAGTGCACAAAATGGGCACTATGTATTCCATTGGAATTACTGCTTTTTAACCATAAACCAATCCGAATGGTGTTTGTCCCATGAACTTTTTATAGGTAGTTCTATATGCCCATAGAACAGCAGGTATGCGCACATCCCAGTCATTTTGCTTCACATTGCAAATCTTTGTTAAGGAATTATTCAAAATTTTATTAAATGCTTTGATAGTGTCTTTTTCTTAAGGATGATACAATGTACTCTTTTGGTGATACATCTGCAATTTTTCGAGTAAAGCAAAAATTGTTTCATTGAATAAGTTCAATCCTCTATCGCTCATCAAGATCTTTAGGCAGCCAAACTGAGACAAAATATATTCAATTTGCAGCTGTTTCTACACTAAAATCCTTCACAGGTTGTGCCTCAGCCCACCTAAATATTTAGTTGTTGTAATGATGTACTTGACTCCTGTCTTCCTTCCCAGTGGCCAAATTGGTCCTATAAAGTCTATTGCCCATTTATCAAACAATTTCAATGACACTTGCAAATTTATAGGTAATTCATCTCTTCGCGATGGTCTCCCCATTCTCTAACAAACATCACATGCCCTCTAATAAACCTTGGAATCCCAATGCACAGTCAACCACCATAGTCCTGCACATACTATCTTCTGTGTAGTTTCTTTTCCATCATAATGTCCTCCTGTAACTCCTCCATGCACTTCAGTGAGGTTACTTTGTTTTTCATACTCCTGGACATGCCTATAAAATATCTCATCCTATCCCATTTTATATAAATGTCCTGCAATAATAGAGAAATTTTTGGCCCAGGCCAATAACTCTTTCTTCTGCTGCTTGGAATACCCTTCAAGGGTTGTGCCTATAGACAAAAATTGGATGATGTCTACAAAATGGTCATCAACAACGTGCATAGAAAATAGTTGCGCATCAGGCAATCCTTTCTCCATATATCTAGGTTTTTCACCATTCTCAATCCACGAGAGGTGATATCATCCAACATTCAATTGTCTTGGCTTCACAATTACTTTAAAATCGTATTCCTAAAAGAGTAGCAACCATTGACATATTCCTCCCCCCAACACATGCTTGTTGACTAAGTAATTCAAAGCAGAATGGTCTGTGTACATATTCAAGTGTAATAGTGCTTGAATTTCTACAACACATACACCATTGCTAGTCCTTCACACTCTGCAGTAGAATAATTCTTTTCTGCCTTTGATAGCTTTCTACTTGAAAATTTTATCAGATGATCGATATCACCTTCACCTAGTTGGGTTAGCACATCGCCTAGTGCTATGCAGGAAGCATCTACATGTACATGGAACTCCTTCTTCTAGTCTGGGAACACTAAAACGGACACAATGACCATATTTTATTTTAAGACATTCAAGCTTTTCTGGTAGTCTTCATCTGAGCAAAATGTCTCATCTTGTTGTAGCAGCTACAACCACCCTCCAAAATTTTTCCTTAGCTTCGTTTTGGAGCCTCCCTACTAATTTTTCACAACACCTTGTCTTGCTTCGTCAAGTACACAAGCTTCAGTTTTTTTCTTGCACAAAGACAACCTATTGATCAAAGCTTGATGCATTCCCCTCATAGGTTATTAATCCGGACTTGGTCTAGCTGCAGGTTGAACAACATCCACAAGAAATTTCACAATTCTTGAGGGCAACCAGCCTTCCCTCCAGAAATTGTACAATTCTATATGGCAGCCTGCTGGGCTCTAGAATTACACAATTCTTCCAGTTAGGTTTCATCCAGAAAATTGTGTAATTCCTCCTAGCAGGGTTGCTCAGCCCAGGAATTGCGTAATCTTGGGCAGTAGTCAACAGGTCTACCCAGAAATAGCGCCAATCTCCTGGGAATCTAGCCCAGCTCCCTTTCAAAAATGTACATTTTCTCCTAGCACTTGAGCAACCTCTTGCATGTGTAGTTGAGTTTATCGATTCTCTCTAGGACCAAGCAAAACCAATTTGCATGAATGGGATACTTCTCCCAAGGCGGCATGCAGGGGCATCCCTTGATTCAGGGATCTAATTTTAGCAGATGGAGGTTTCATGCAAGGATCATCTCAGAAACCTCCCACTAAGTGTCTCTCTTCCTATATTTGTGGCATATGCGTCACATCTTTGATTTTATCAAAAATCATGAAACGAAGACTGTAGGGCTCATTCTTCACACCAAACTTGCACCTCTGCATCGCACATCGCATATAGGAGTTGTCAAAAAATTCAACTCAACTGTTTTGGGGTAAGCCTGCCTTCCATGTCTTGTGTTGCATTTCTAGTGCTTTTTTTGTTTCACTTCGTGTGAATGATGTCTGCTTGATTTCAGTGAGCGCTTGTTGTCGTTTTGATACATACTAGCTTGTACTATCAACATTTCAGTTTTGTTAACATCTCACTACTGTTGCATGCATGAAACTATTTTTCACGAACGGTCACCGATTCAGTGACTCACCTCACCCACATGCATTCTTTTCGGTTTTCTGAATCTATCATTCACCATTTACATGCATGATCATTCACTTATGCTTACACTCAGTATCACCATGCATTCGAATTTACATTCGCTTTCAGTTTCCTGTCGGCAAGTTTGGGTAGCCTTGGCCCGAACTCCGCCTCACCAAGATAGAATTGCACAACCCTGAGAAGGAAGGCTCTGTCTTCCTCTCAGGAAATTCACATTTCTACCTAGTGACTATCCTCTAGTCTTGCATTGCACAATTCTGAGGGACAGTGACTGCTAGCCCAAAAAAATGTGAAATTCAGTCACTGAGCCTGCAACCATTGCCAACTGAGATTGCACATTCCATAAATTTAGCTGTCAACATCTAGATTGGATTGTGCATTGTGTAGTTCTAGCAATCAATCAGTCTCCTAGCAGCCGAGGCTGTGCCTTGGGAAGTTTTAGCACTCAATCTCCCGACCTCCTAGTTGAAATTGTGTGACCTTAATAATTAGTCACAAAGGTGTGTTTCAAATCAGTTCTCAAGTTCATTTTGGTTTTCAACTGATAGATTTCTTTCCATGAGTGTTTCCATGTCTTCGAGTATCGTAGGTGTTCATATTTCTCTCAGCAACACAGGTACAATGGTTTCCAGGAGATCAGAGTCGAAGACACTGTTCAGAGCATACTAGGGATGCTATCGATCAAGCGTCTATGATCTTGCCTACTCACTATGACATCAAGATGCTCATAGGCAAGGACATCAAGATGTGATGATAACAACATCACAACAAGAAACACCATCAACAGCAGCTGAAGGTAGCATACCAGATTGAATGAACAAAAGAGGAAGGTTGTTGACAACACAGAGGTGGAGCAATGTTGCAAGCTCAAGAAGATCCAATTGTGGTGAAAGCAAATTTGGAGACTCAGGAAATGAGGTAACGTCACAACATGAAGATCACACGAGGGCAAAGAATGGAATAGATAAGGAGTTTCATGCACTCAAGAAACAACTCAAGGAAGAACAAGAGCTGCATAGACGAGAAAATGAGTTGTAGCAAGAACATGAACAATAGGGGGTGTAACATGCACTCACGGATGAAATTGCGCCTATACAAGTTATAGATCCATTCCAGCAGCTAGCATGGAGAATACAATATGAGCAGTTTTGTTGATCACATGCAAGGGAATGAAGCAACATGCATGTCATTGTGCGTACGCATGCGATCCCACCCATTCAACACACTCACCAAGGCGAAGACAAGAAACAAGTCTGACTGGAGCTGAGCATGTAGTTGACAATTGATGTGCATGACCACTAGCACAAACTAGAAGATCAACACGAAGACTCTGTGTGTTTCTGGTTCGGTCACACCCACAAAGACCATGTGTATGTTAGCCAACGAGTTGGGTGGAGGAGCCATACCAGTGCACCTGGATGCAATAGAGGCAAGAGTTCACTTCAACAAGATGTCACCATGGAGTGCATGCACACCATCACGGACAACCAAGCTTGGCATCAACTCATCACCTTCACGATCTCAAGCATGTCAAAGAGTTGGTCTCACCACAATGGACCAAGTGTCAGTGATGTCTTACATTGCTTGCTCAAGCCATTTTGTCTCGCATGGGTACATGTGCACTGTAATGTAATGTCTTGTCAACTGTCAATAGTTGGATTTAACAATCATAGAGTAGATGAAGAGTCATGAGGGTATATGAATTGTCACAAGGGAAATGTTAAGGGTCACCCCACCCTTTTCTATATATAATCCCTCATAACTCATTGTAAGGGCTTTTGGTTAGCCAAGCTTCTGATAAGACTAGCTTGGAGAGAGCTTGGACAATATTGTAATAAGCCTTGGCTTCTCCACTGTGCAGACCTAGTACATCTCTTTGGAGGAGTAGGCCGTTGTGGCTGTAACATTCCACTATTGGAACTAGTGGTCGGACATGGATGTATTGTATGACTGGAACATACACTTCTTAATATAACAAGAGCCATCACGTTTCATGCATATGTTGTATTGTACTCTATGCTATCTGGTTTACTCTAAATGATATATGTATTGATTTGCTTACACATGCATGTATAGGCTATTCTGTATAAGTATGTATGAATATTTCTAAAATGTGATGTTGGTTTAACCATCACTTTGGATTGCTCGCTAACTTGCCTTCCTTGTTGTGATGTATCTTTTCTCATGTGTTCCCTTCCAAGCCGAGTGATATCACAGGTTTCCACGGGGTGCACTCATCTCAACCCCCATTGTTAGAACCTCTCATGCACATTCCTTAACTTAATGCAGTTGTCACACCCTTGCTACCAACAGAGTTATCTTACTTGCCTCTACGCGAAATCAAGGTCAAGGCATTACTGTACGACCCATTGCTGGGAATCCTACACCAAACGGTCCGAGGTCTAATTGGGACTTCTTGCTGGGGAGATCCCCTGACATGTTGGCGGGTCCATCACCGTCAACATTCTTGGTGCTAGAAAGAGGGCCACATGACAAGCTGTGTCCTCTCATCCTGTTTTAAACCTTTTCATATATGCTATGGATTCTTGCACTCTTCTCCCTCCGCGATGTTTTTCAAATCATGAAGACGTCACCATCATGAGGGAGTTTTTCGATCACTTGTCCACTTACATGTATGATGGTGAAGGTGAAGTGGCCTGGCTTGAGTTCATACATGGCTTTCTTTCCATGCTTCATGAGGAAGATGGGCATTATGACGAACATGCCAGCTTGCTGCTTGCATACACACTTCGCTAATCTCAACTTCGATGGTTGTGCATCCTACCAGCTGATAGTGTGCACTCACTTAATCACTTCTATGATATCATTGAAGACACTTTCTATCATTTTGATCGAGACCATCTTGACCAAAAACTGTTACAACAATAGAAGGCTCTGCATGAATTAATCATGGATTTTTGGCAATGCTTCCGTGACTTGCAGTTTCAAGCTTCGAGGAGCTAGATGAAATTTATCTATATTTGGGACCGATTCGAGTATTATGTTAAGAAATTTTCTCATCCCAAGAAGAAGTTGTAAATAAAGCCTTGCTCAACATTCTTCAATGATGGAGCTGCATAATCTCATGTGGATGTGGTCACTATCACAAGTGACTGTCCACCATCCCCTCATCAAACAGCTCCATCATTGTTGAGTGACACTAAGAATCATGTTCACAAACTTGTTTAGCTTTCACATCCTCCTAAAATTACTTCTCTAAATTTTCATGTAGATTTGATTGTGAGTCCATCAAGTTGTCATATGAATTCTGTTCCATAACCTCCATCTTCGCACTCGGTTGTTCCTCCAATGATATTGTCTTGTGTTCTTCCTTTCCGTACATTAAACTTGTTGTGAACGAAGAACAAGCCATTGATGGAGTTGGTGTTGCAAAAACAATATGCACTGTCATTCATGAAGAGTATGAGTGGGAGCTTGAGTATCAACACTCGACAAAGGATGAACCCCTTCCATCCGAGCCTCCTTCGTTCTTTCCTGACATCTTTGGTGAACCTGCCATCCATGATTTCACATGTGTATCTTCATCCATGGATGCACCCATTGTTGATCACTCGCAGGACACAGAATATGTTGGTGCATCATTCGACAGTAGAGAGGATAAGTTATTCATTGAAATCCTCTTGATATTTCATCTGCCTTTTCTGGAAACATAGAGGATGAATTTGTTCGCTTTTCATCTACCCCTCTGTTTGATTCATCAGATCATGAGGATGTTGATGAATTCATTGATTTTTTTGGTCGTGGCTATCGTGATTGATTTACTTCCATATTTGATCATGATCATGATCCTATCGTAGTTGATTTTTTGAAGCCACCGGTCTATGATGATCTATCTGATGATGAAGTTGAAACACCCAAGACTGTCAAGGCACTTTAGCGCAAGCTGATGATTATGTTAGGCCCTCGTTATCCCGAGGTTGGTTTCACTTTTGATCAGGGAATTGTTCAATCACCCAAGGCTCCTCATCACTCATCTCTATACATTGAAGATCAATCTTACACACAGATTATGCTTCTTCCACTCGAATTGCATGATCCCATTGCTCATGCATTGGAGGAGTCTTACATTGCAAGCATGCATGCATGATGCAAGTTATCTTTGTTTCTTTCATTAACTTGCATTTCACAGTCAAGAGTGTGCATATGCTTCAAATTTGCACGCAGTGTCACACAACACCATGATAATTCCATGGACTACTCGTCATGAAATTGCACTCACTTATGTCTTGTGGGCACTTTCAAACACAAAGTGTGTTTTCTTCATTGTTATATATTTCTTTCTTGCTGGTTCACACAACTGGGTTGCTCATAGACCAAGCCTTCACCAACATGGGTCAACCAATGTGCTGGTGGCTGCATTGGAAATATCACTTCATGTGATCAGGCCCATGCATCATTAGTTTAGGAGTAGGAGTAGTGTTTTCTCTTAGTCAATTTGCTTGCATGCTTGTTTTCTTACTTTGTTTGTTTGTTTGTTTGTTTCCTTCCTTGTTTTCTTGCCCGCTTTGCTTTCTCTTTTTCTTTCTCTTTCTTTGCTTTGTTTTTTGTTAGCTTGCTTCTTTTGTTCGTAGGTTAGTTTTGCATGAAACCATGTATGACTCTTGAAACAAGTTGGGTAAAGTACAAGATGCCTTGTGTAGCTATCACTACTTGGTTATCTGTCATCTTCCCTTTGTATGAAGAACTTGTTGTTTTCAGTCCATGATATGTCAAAGGAAAATAGGTACTATTCGAAGTGAACCTTGGTAAAAACACAATGCTTGCGTGTTAACTAGTATCACCTACTCTAGTCGATTTTTTTTGGGTTAACCCTTGTGATCTTAGTCAAGTAGAGTAAGGCAAGGGGGAAACCTTAACAGGTACGTCAGAGGTATAATAAACTACTTCTCTACTGGAATAATCTCTTCTTCTCTCAATAAGTCAGGATCCCTCTTTCGCCTTTGAAATGAATAATTGTTATGCATAGTTATGAAAATAGAAAAATGAAAAAAGTGAAAAAAGTTTGAAAACATGAAAAATGAATAAGGTGAAAGAAGAGAAAGGCTTCCTACATAGAGAGGTGATGCAAGTAACTCCGCCAGCATATTGATGAGGCTCACTGGTAGCAGAGCCATGCTTGTGCTCTTATCTGACTACGTCAAGGTACTGTCTAGGCCTGCTTGTAGCGGAGCAACACCGGAGATGAAACTAAGACTCTGACGACTATACTGCTTGTGTACCAATATACCCCTCAACCCCAATCGAAGCAACTGTGTTTCCTTGGCTTGGAAAGTGTGTCAATAGACCAAGAGCCTGGCAGATGCTACATCTTACAATCAATCTAGTGTGAAACCAAGACGAACTGAGAACTTAACAATACTTCCAGGGGTGTTAGACTTGATTTTCACAAAGAAGGTCCATTCAGAGAACTGGACTTCTACTAATGTATTTCCAAGTGTTGTAGCGGCTACAACCACCCTCCAAAATTTTTCCTTAGGTTCATTTTGGAGCCTCCCTACCAAATTTTCATAATACCTTGTCTTGCTTCGTCAAGTACACAACCTTCAGTGTTTTTCTTTCTCAAAGACAACATGTCGATCAAAGCTTGATGCATTACCCTCACAAGATGTTCATCCATACTTGGTCCAACTACAAGCTAAGAAATTCCCCCAAAAAATTGTGCAATTCTGGAGGGCAACCAGCCTTCCCTCCAGAAATTGTGCAGTTCTTTCTGGCAGTCTGCTAGGCTCTAGAATTGCGCAATTCTGCCAGTCAGGCTTCATCTAGAAAGTTTCACAATTCCTCTCAGCAGGGCTACTCAACCTAATAATTATGAAATCCTAGGCAGCAGTCAGCAACTCTGCCCATAAATTGTGCAAATATCCTGGGAAGCTAGCCCAGCTTCCTTCCATAAATGCGCATTTTCTCCTAGCAGTTGAGCAACCTCTTGCATGTGTAGTTGAGTTGATCGGTTCCCTCCGGGACTGAGAAAAACAAATTTGCATGCATGGGGTGCTTCTCCAAGGCAGCATGCAAAGGCATCCCTTGATTCATGGATCTACTTCTAGTAGCTGGAGGTTGCATGCAAGGATCATCTCGGAAACCTCCCACCAAGTGTCTCTCTTCCTAGATTTGTGGCACACACATCACATCTTCGATTTTATCAAAACTCATGAACCGAACATTGCAGAGCTCATTCTTCACATCCACCTTGCAGCTATGGCATCCCACATCGCATATAGGAGCCTTCAGCGCATTCAACTTAGCTCTTTTGGGGTAAGCCCGCCTTTCATGTCTTGTGTTTCATTTCTAGTGCTTTTTTTGTTTCGCTTCGTATGATTATTGTCTGCTTGATTTTAGTGAGTGCTTGTTGTCATTCTGATGCATATTATCTTTTACTAGCACTATTTTAGTTTTCGTTAACATCTCACTATTGTCGCATGCATGAATTTTTTTTTCACGAACTGTCATCGATTCGACAACTCACCTCACCCACATGCATGTCATTCCATTTTCTGAATTTGTCATTCATCGTTTTCATACATGATCATTCACTTATGTTTACACTCAGTATCGCCATGCATTCACATTTACATTCGCTTTCAGTTGCCTGTCAGTGAGTCTAGGTGGCCTTGGCTTGAACTCTGCCTCACCAAGGAGACATTGTGCAATCCTATGAGGGAAGGCTCTGTCTTCCTCTCAAGAAATGTGCATGTTTTCCCAGTGACTTTGCTCTAGTCTTACATTGCGCAATTCTATGGGACAGTGACTGTTGGCCCAGAAAATTGCTCAATGCAGTCACTGAGCATGAAACCATTGTCAGCTTAGATTGCGCATTATGCAACTCCAGTAGTCAGCAACTAGACTGGATTGTGCATTGCACAGTTCTATCAGTCAGTCAGCCTCCCAGCAACCTAGACTGTGCCTTGTGCAGTTTTTGCACTCAGTCTCCCAACCTCCTTGCTAAAATTGTGCGACCTTCATGATCAGTCACACAGGTATGTTGCAAGTCATTTCTCAAGTTCATTATGGATTTTGACTGACAGATTTCTTGCCATGAGTGTTCACATGTCTCCAGGTATCACAATTCTTCATCTGCCTCTCAGTAGCGTAGGTACAATGGTTTACAAGAGATTAGAGTCAAAGACACCGTTCATATCACACTTGGGGATGTAGTCGATCAAATGTCTATGAGCTTGCCTACTCACAAAGACATCAATATGTTCATAGGCAAGGATATCAAGATGTGATGGTAACAACATCATAACAAGCAGCACCATCGACAACAGCTGAAGGCAGTATACCACATGCAACAAACACAAGAGGAAGGTTTTTGACAACACAGAGGTGGAACAAAGTTGCAAGCTCAAGTGGATCCACTTTTCATGAAAGAAACTTTGGAGACTCAGGCTATGAGGTGACAACTTGACATGAAGATCACACGAAGGTAGAGAATGGAATAGAGAAGGAGTTCCATGCACTCAAGCAGCAACTCAAGGAGGAAAAAGAGCTACATAAATGAGAGAATGAGTTGCAACAGGGACATGAACAACAGGGTGTGTAACATGCACTCATGGATGAGACTGCACCTGTACAAGTTATAGATCCATCTGAGCAGCTGGAGTGGAGAAAGCAAGGTGAGCAGTGTTTTTGATCACATGCAAGGGAATGCAACAACATTCATGTCATTTTGAGCATGCATGTGATCCCACCCTTCAGCACACTCACTGAGGCGAAAACAAGAAGAAATTCTGACTGGAGCTAAGCATGTAGTTGACAGTTGATGTGCATGACCACCAACACACACCAAAAGATCAGCACAAACACTATGCATCATTGTGTTTCTGGTTTGGCTGCACCCATGAAGACCATGCACATATTAGCAAATGAGTTAGATGGAGGAGCGATACCAATGTGGATGCAACAAAGGTAAGAGTTTTCTTCAACAAGATGTCATCATGGAGTGCATGCACACCATAACAGATGACCAAGCTTGGCATCAAGTCACCACCTTCACCATCACAATAATGTCAAAGAGTTGGTCTCACTACAATGGAGCAAGTGTCATTGATGTCTTGCATGGCTTTCTCAAGCCATTTTGTCTCACATGGGTACATGTGCATTGTAATGTAATGTCTTTTCAAGTGTAATTCAAGTGTCGATATTTGGATGTAACAGTCATAAAGTAGATGAAGGGTCATGAGGGTAGATGAACTGTCACAAAAGGAAATGTCAAGGGTCACCCCACCCTTTGCTATAAATAGTCCCTCATAACTCATTGTAAGAGTTTTTGGTCAGCTAATCTTCCAATAACACTATCTTGGAGAGAGCTTGGAAAATATTGTAATGAGACTTGGCTTCTCCAATATGCAGAGCTAGTACATCTCTTTGGAAGAGTAGGCGGTTGTGGCTGTAACATTCCACTATTGGAACTAGTGGTTTGACATGGATGTATTGTATGACTGGAACTTACACTTCTTAATATAACAAGAGTGATGCAGGTGGATCTTGGTGGCCACCTACCAAGTCCACCTGGACCCCCATCGTTTTTTCTCTCAACATTTTCAGTTTCCTTAATTGTAGCACAACTTACTATTTTCATCAGTTTTTTGGGTCATGAACTTCCAGAGCCATTTTGAGGCCCTAAACGGCATTTTTTGGGAAATCTGGGGGCAAAATGAGTCCATGGATTGATGTTTCCCTTCCCAAAGTGGTAGTGCTCGAATAGATCTTTCTAACGAGCTATTGTACGCACCAAATAGAGATCATATGCCAAAGTTATGACCCCAAGAAGTTGATGTACCAATTTACCCAAACGGTGCCCACAGTTTGGCGTTTCATCTACTAGGGTTAGGTTTTGGAATGTTAAGGGTTTTTCATTGTTTCTCAACAATAGATAGGCCTTTGAGCCTCATTGTAACATGGCTTAGAGGCATGTAGCCACCACATCTCTTCTCAGAGATAAGCTACCATTGCCCTAGCTGGTTTATTTCCATTACTGTTTGTAAGCATACTTCAGTATTTTACATTAATGAAATGAAGTATTATTTTCGCTGCATATCTATGTTTATGGTTATCTCTATAATTTTTTGCGTTCCTATTTAATTCCAGATCAGTGGTATCAAAGCAGTCTACTTTTTTTCTTTGTTTTTATTTGCATGTCCCCAACGAGGTCGGGATATAAGGAGTTAGGGCTCGAACTAGTCGAACCTTTGCAAGACCAGCCTTGCAAATCCCAACGGCCTCCCATGGAGAATGAGAAGAAAGATGAGGAGGAAGGAGATCCTATCAAAATCTTTCTCAAAGAATCCCTTAAGCGACAACGGAATGCGATGATGGATAGCTTTGCCCAAATCCTTCTACAACTACCTAGAAGCGACGCATCGGCTTCCAGCAGCTACTTTGGAAACGCCACACCCTTTAAGGTACAAGTTAATTTTGAAATCCCCATATTCGAGGGTCAGATAGACGCAGATGCCATAGATAAATGGTTAAATCTACTAGAGGGTTATTTTTCTGTTCATGAATTTTCAAGTTGGGAAAAGATTGTTTTCACTCTTCTCAAAGCAGCCCCCCACATCAAGGACTGGTGGGAAACCTACTGCGAGTAGAAGGATGAAAGTACCTGCTCACTATTTTCAGCCGCACCCACCTGGAATTCATTTTGGGATGCCATCAAGGAGCATTACTACCCTATCGGAAGCTATGAGGATGAATACATAAAGTGGACCATGCTGCGGTAGGGAAGGGACAAAGACATGCCAGAGTTCACAAATATTTGCCATACCCTTCGCACAAAGTTGGGTATCAAGGATATGGAGCACATTTGATACTCAAATACCACAGCTACCTACACAAGTACATCTAGGAAGAAATAGAATTGTTGAACATCTCCTTGCTTGGCACAACATACCGATATGCTGTCAAGGTCGAGCAAAAGTTTAAACAAAAGAAGCGAGACTTTGGATCTGTGAATCCAAAGCAAGGGAAAGGTGCCCCTAAACCATAGAACAAAGGACAAATCCAAGGCAAGGTAGCCCAAGAAAACCCGCCAAAGCTGCAAGCAAAGAGAACTGCTGCGAAGCTAAAAAAGGACACGGGAAAATGGTGTGAGTTCCATAAGAGCTCCACTCACAACACAAGTGAGAGTTGGGCCAAGCAGTCACTGGTGGCTGAGCTAAAGGTTTAAGAATCAGATGCATGTTCTGACTCTAAGTCAGAACCCAACAAGGGGAATGACAAAGGGAAGCAGATCATTGATGTGGATCCCAACGCCACTGTTGCTACTGCCAAGATCCAGAAAAATGAACCCTAAGATCGAGAGGAGGAGGAGCGTCTCTTCCACTCCTAGATGTGGGTAAAGGGCTCCTCGCTACAGTTCATTGTCAATAGTAGGAGCCAAAAGAACCTCATTTTGGTAGAGGTCATGAAGTGGTTGGGATTACCGACCACAGCACATCCACAACCATACACCATTGGGTGGCTTCACCAAGGACGGGATCTTCGCGTGAGCCAGCAGTGTCGCCTTCCATACAACATCAAGTCCTTCATGGCTGAGGATTGTGTGACATTGCTCCCATTGAAGTTTGTGATGTATTATTAGGACAACCATACTTGTGGAAGTGACATGCTATGTA
This sequence comes from Pinus taeda, assembly GCA_000404065.3. Taxonomy (NCBI): domain Eukaryota; kingdom Viridiplantae; phylum Streptophyta; class Pinopsida; order Pinales; family Pinaceae; genus Pinus; species Pinus taeda. Next base: position 96,740 of record APFE031586700.1, on the reverse strand, counting down.
TGAATCAAGGCCCCATGCTGTTATTATTACATTGGGAAATAAGTTGTACAGGATACCAGAGGTAGCACCGCCTATTGCCATCTCTTTGGTTACTGCAAAACAATGCAGTAAGCTCATTCCCAAAACCAGGAATTTTTTTTTCCTAATGATACGCCCTCAAGGAAAGAAGAAGACAGTGGCCACGACCTCTAGACAGGGCCCCCCCGCATGACAACTACAAATGGACAAGGTCATGGAGGAGTACGAGGACATATTCACCTCCCCCATAGGGGTTCCTCTGTACTGTCAAGTCAAGCACTCCATCGATCTAACCCCAGGTGTGCCGCTACCCAGTGGACCAATTTATCAGCGCTCTGTTCTGGAGAATGATGAAATCAAGAAGCAGATTTAGGAGCTACTGTAGAAAGGTCACATCTGTCCGAGTTCATCACCTTATGGGAGCCCGATCATGTTGGTACGGAAGAAGGATGGGACTTGGAGACTCTGTATTGATTATCGGGCACTAAACTAGATCACTTTCCGTAATAGGTACCTGATCCCGTGGATTGATGACCTCCTAGACCAACTAAAGGGGGAAAAATATTTTAGCAAGATTGATCTGAAGTTAGGATATCACCAAGTACCAATCAAACCCTCTGATGTGTGGAAGACTGCCTTCAAAGCCAAGGAGGGCCTTTTCGAACGGTTGGTTATGCCTTTCTGATTGATGAATGCTCTTGCAACCTTCATGAGGCTAATGGATGACATCTTGCAGCCATTCACCAACTCATCTGTAGTGGTATACTTGGATGACATTTTGATATTCAACCAGAGTTGGGAAGAGCACCTCCACCACATCTGACAGGTTCTCCAAACACTGAGGCAACACAAGCTATGTGCCAATTTGGAGAAATGCACTTTTGGCATGACCCAGGTTCAGTATCTGGGATAC